>ML682096.1:1047252-1097502 GCA_007922195.1 Podocnemis expansa
CGGTGCCTGCAGCCCTCTGCAGGCACCCATGGGATGCAGTGCCCCTCTGCACTGCACCCTGTGGGTGCTGCAGTCCCCTCCCCAGGCGAAATAGCAGGTCCACACTGTGGACCTGCTATTTCACTCCCTTATTTCGCGGACATGGTTTTTGTCCAGCGAAATAAGTGGTTTCGAAATAACATATTATTTCGAAACAGCTTGTTTCGAAACGTGTTGTTTCAAAACAAGCACTCCCCGTGTAGACATAGCCTTTGAGCTTCTTTCCTTAATTCGAATTAACAAACTGTTAATTCGAATTAAGTTATTTCGAAATAAGGTATTATTTCGGTACAAGTTGTTTCGAAACAACCATATCGAAATAACCCCTTGTGTGTGAACACAGCCCATATCTCAGACAAGGTGGAATAAGGTTGGTGGTCACAGTTTTTTGTTTTTGTTTTTTTTTTTCCTTTTCTTCACTGGATCTATTGATAAAAAAACAAAAAAAAACAAAAAAAAAACACACACACAAAGGTTGCTTGACAGTGATCTCAGTCCTCTTCCGCCTCAGTCCTGGGGCCAGTTCTATTCAACATTTTCATTATTGATCTGGATGATGGGATATATTACACACACAATAAATTTGTGGATGACACCAAGCTGGGGGGAACTGTAGACACACTGGAGGGCAGGTAGAAGATTCAGGAGGACCTTGACAATTTGGAGAAGTGGGCCAACAGAAATCTCATGAGGTTCAACAAGGACAAGTGCAAAGTCCTGCACTTGGGACAGAAAAACCCCATGCACTGCTACAGGCTGGGGAGCAATCAGCTGAGTAGCAGCAGTGTAGAAAAGGACCTGGGGGGTCCTCGTGGATATGAGTCAACAGTCTGCGCTTGCTGCCAAAAAGGCCAATGGCATACTGGGCTGCATCAGAAGAAGCATTGCCAGCAGATCGAGGGATGAGATCATTCCCCTCTATTCTGCACTGGTGAGGTCGCATCTGGAATTCTGTGTCCAGTTTTGGGCTCCCCACTACAAAAAGGATGTGTACAAATTAGAAAGAGTCCAGCGGAGGGCAACAGAAATGATCAAGGGGCTGGAGCACAAGCCCTATGAAGAAAGACTGAACGAACTAGGCTTATTTAGCCTGCAGAAGAGAAGACTGAGGGGGGATTTGATAGCAACCTTCAACCACCTGAAGGGATGCTCCAAGGAGGCTGGAGCTCAGCTGTTCTCAGTAGTAACAGAGGATAGAACAAGGAGCAATGGTTTCAAGTTGCAGCTGGGGAGGTCCAGGCTGGATATTAGGAAAAACTTTCTTACTAGGAGGGTGGTAAAGCATTGGAATGGACTACCTAGCGAGGTGGTGGAATCTCCATCTTTGAAGATGTTTAGGGCCTGGCCGGATAAAACTCTACCTGGGATAATTTAATGGGACTGGTCCTGCCTTTTTTTGGCAAGGGGTTGGACTGGATGACCTCATGAGGTCCCTTCCAACTCTACGGTTCTATGATTCTATAATTCTTTCTTTCCCCCCCCCCCCTTCTTGCTTATTCTGCCTGGGTGCTCCCTGAAAGCAGGGCCCAGGGCAGGCCACTGTTTCTCCCAGATAGGGAGTGCCAGGAGGTGCTTAGTCAGTTGCAGCCAGACCTGGTAGTATAAAGTCCAGGGCTGGTCCAAGTGCAGATTTAGTTATGTTGTTGAGCACTCAATCCGGCTGCAGTCTTTCTTTGGACACAGGCAGACACAGCAATCTGCACATCCAATCGCAGGTAATCTCTATGCTGTGCTGTTCCCTTTATTTTTCCTACAGGAAAATGTGTCTGCTGAACACCCTCCAGAGATAACAACAAAAGATGCGGTAAATATGACCTGGTCAAATTGGGGAATAAGTTTTTTTGTGCTGGGTGGAAATCTTATTAGGAACTGTTTTAGGCTTGCTGTGTTCATGTATATTATTATTGCTCCAACTTGTCTAACCTCCTAAATCAAATTGGTAATTCTCATCTTTGTGCTGACAGCATTTACCTCCCACAAGCCAGCTCAGATAATAATAAAGGGTATGTCCACACAGGGCTTTTATTTCGAAACAACACTGGTTGTTTCAAAATAAAAGTCCCTATGTCCACATGACATTTTCTTGTTTCAAAAGGAGGGAGCTCCTTGTTTTGAAACAAGAGCCCTCCTTTTGAAACAGCTTAAGCCACTTGGGTTTAGAAAGGAGGGTTATTTCCCTGCCACTCCCTGCCGTTCCTGCCAGGGCGGGGGGCAGTGGGAAAGCCCCCCACCCATGGCAGGAGCAGCGGGGAGTGGTGGGGAAGCCCGCTCCCTGTGGCAGGAATGGCGGGGGGCCGCAGGGAATCCCGGGGGCAGGGCGGCCCCTGCCCCGCACAATCCCCCTGCCCCTCCCCTCCCCTATCTCAAAATAGCATGGCCACTGTGTGGATATGCTATTTCAATTCCTGTTTTGTTTTTTTTTCCTTATTTTGAAATAGCTTTTTGTTATTTTGAAATAAGGCATTTCGAGATAAGGCGTTATTTCAAAACGGCTTGTTTTGAAACAAGCACTTGGGTGTGGACATAGCCAAAGAGCGTGTTTGTACAGTGAAAGAGTAAACCCATTTTGTAAACTTCCCCTTGGCACCCCAGCTGACCCTTGTAACTCCTAGCTGCAAACAGCCCATGGTTAGCCTCACCTGGCCGTGACCCATGGTGTCTGGAGAGCAAGGGGGAGAAGCAAGGTGTTCTTGCTGTCCGAGAATTTAAGTGCTGAAAAATTGTGTGACTGATAATAGAACAGGGACTCTACACACACAAACACCTAATCACACTCAGTAAACACCACCAGCAAAATAAATTATTCCCTTTAAAACATTGTTGAAACTGCTGCTATATTCCTTTTCTATTTTTCTATTTTCTGGTGTTGTTGTTGTTGTTGTTGTTGTTGTTGTTGCTGTATATACCAATATATACATATTAATAAAAGTTACACAGATAGTGACTAACCCATAATAGGTGGCCTGGTCTCTTGTCTCTCGGTTAGGAAGCACTCTTGCACTGTGGGGTTCACACCCCTTTACTGCACTCTCCCACAACACCAGGTAGGTCCATATATACTGCTACAAATAAATACAGTGGTGCCCTGAAGAAATCATTACAGCTGTGTGTGATGTCTGTCTGTATGTCTTTCTTTTGGTAAGTAATTTTTTAGCTTCTTTTGTACTTTCAAAATAATATTTTTGAGGGAGCAAGAATCTTCTAAGCTTGAGTACTTCAGAAAATTTCCTTGTTTTTTCCTTTAAATCTATAGCTAAACTCTAGAAATCATCTTTTAATTTATTTTATTTATTATGATCATTTGTATTAAACTTCTAGTGCACATAAACCCAAGCCTATATGAAAAATTATAAGATTTGACTGCCAAAATTATAAATGTGGTATTTTAGTTATTTTTGAGCATCTTTAATTTTACTATACTTTATTTGTTAATTATTGCACATATTTTATCTTTATTAAATGTTCATTTTAACTTAGTAGTTCAGCATCGGCTCATTTATGATAAGTGAAAAATGATCAATTTACAAGCTTCATGATGGAAAGATCATTAAAAATATCCTACCCAAGAAAAATTTACAAGTTGCAGAAGACTAGTCATATTAGTCTGGTTCTGCAAAACAGACAAGGAATCCTGTGAGGGTGGGCAGTGAGGGCTGCAGTGGGGGCCGGGCCACAGGGAGGGCAGCAGTGGGTTTTGTAGGGCTCCCTTTAGGGGGCTCCACAATGGGCCTTCTCCTAAGGCCATGTCTGGAAATGAGTGGTCACTTGGTAAAGCGGGGCAATTTGGGTTTCAGGAATGGGAATCAAGGGGGGGAGGTCACAGTGGAACACTGGACCAGATCTGGGGAGCAGCCTGTCAAATACACTCCTCCAATTGTTATCAGTCAGAGTTTACCTGGTTGTGATTTCAGCATTTTATCCATGGTCAACCACCAAAGTTTCTCCATCAATTCAAATGTTAGCTGTTTTTTCTGGGGCCTGGACAGGGAATACATTAAATGTTTTGGCAGAGCCTAACATGGGATCCCACACTAGTCCTATCAAAGCTCATGGGGCCCCATTTGAACCCATGGTGAGGTTCTCTCCTCTCCATTTGCCCTGGAAGTTGGCCTTTCTGATAGACATCACTCTGGCCACAAGGGTTCCAGAGGTCAGGGCCCTCATTTGAGAGCCCCCATATGCATTTGACAGGACATAAGTCACACGTCTTTATGAAAGGTTAGGAGATCTTTCTTTGATGGACTGAATGATAAATGATTCCCCACAGCCATGTTTACGGATGGTTGAAAATGTTAGCATGGATGTTGAGAGGCCAGTGAAAACAAAACAAGGAAACTCTCAAAGTTGTAGAACAAATAAAGTTCCCACAAGAGAGGATTGGGAATGTCAGCAGAAGTGGTGGTGACCTTGCAGGGGGAAGAGCAGGGTGCACGACTAATTGTGGGAGGAATGCAGAGTGTGTGGGACAAAATATGCGGTGTCCAGATCACAGTGGAGTGGTGAGCATTGTATGCTTAGCGAGCATCTGCTGCTTTTGGTAATTGTTAATAAAGAGAGAAATAGAATACTACTGTGTAAGGCTTCTTTACTGTTAGAAGATCAAGGAAACCAATGGAAAATTGCACCTGAGGCCTGATGACCTCGGTAAGGATGGGTACTTCAATTAACTAGGTTACACCCAGATTTGAGTAAAGATGGGCTGTACTACTATGTAGGTAACAAACTCTCCTCTGATCAGCTCCTTCTACCCTCCCTACCCCAATGACAGCCTATGCAGTTATTCTAAGTTGGATGAAGAGACAAAGGTCATCATTGCACTAGCTCCAGGGCAGGTGCGGATCATGAAGAGGGCTCAGAAATTTGCTTTTGCCTAAGGCATGATATTGCACTCCAGATGTTTGTGACTAAGCTGGAGCAATCTATTTTGCTCTCTGCCAGAAAAAGCCCACCAAATGAAAGGGACTGTTACTCAGTGTGAAAATCCTATGTTAGAAATAGAAATGAACAAGTATCCTACCTTTGAAATAAGTATGTGGCAGTGCCTGTCCATGTGCACCTCAAAGTCTGAGGGATTCAGCACAGGGCTCGTCGGCTTGGAATAGCAGCAGATGCTCAGGTACCATGACAATGTTAGCAGCCCAGAAAATCTGATAGATAAATGAATATGACAAAACCTTGGCTCTTCTTTGCTCTCTGGGGCTTAGCATCTGAGCCTCTGTTCTTGGTGAATAATTTCTTCGTTCCCAGTGGAGTCTCTTAGGCTGAAATTCTCTAGGGTCTCTTTTTCACAATTCTGGCTAATTAGACAGTTCAGGGAATAGTCTCAGAGTCCTGGCCTACACAAGAGTCCTCAGGGACTGTACAAAGGAATAATAAAGGCCCCCTGCCCAGAGATGCAAGGGCCAGACGTGAGAGTCATACAGTGATTCTTGGGTTACGTTAAGGAGGTTTCCTCTCTGCTGCATGGGATTTTGGTGAGTTGCCTATTTTGGTAATAATGTTAGTGCTTAAAGATAGGAAAGGGCTCAAAAGGAAGACCAATCTGGGCAGGAATTCCCCTGTATAGAGAACTGAACTGCTGAGTATTTTCAGGATAAAAAAGAAGAAAAAAGCTGGTAAAACTGGAGTTAAATATTTATTGTAAATATATGGGACATGTATGTCTTATTAAGATATTTTCCTTGTCTCTTACTTTCTCACTATCTTCTTTTATTTGGTTTGGGTGGTTTTCTCTGGTTTGATCAGTTTTCCAAACTAGCAGCTTTACTGCCTGTTAAAAAACATGTAGCCAGAGACACTTTAGTACGTAGATATGATACTAGGGATTTCACTACAAGAATGGATCACGCAGAGTTTTATCCATTGGCCAAATTCTTCTCTCACATTCTGCCTTAAGGGAGTCACCTCACAGTAAGTCCAGCATCACCAAAAGAGAAAGCAGGCCCATATGTTAAAGACCACATCTTTCATGCCTGGATTCAGAATGCCACATAAGCTTGGGGATCCTCCTTCAGACTCTTTTAGCCATCTGTCAGAATAGCTCTCACTATGTCAGGGCCTTGAGCTGTGATGATCCCAGGATTGGGTGTAAAGATCCACCTAAAAGGGTGAAATCTCGGGTCCATTGAGGTTAGTGGCCACGCTCCCATCAGGGACAGGATTTCACCCTAAGACCACATTTAGGCTGTGTTCCCACAGCCCTCTTATTTCGAAACAACCGTTTCGAAATAACTCCCTGTGTGTGAACATGGCCTTAGAGTCTTACATAAAAGGCCAAACTTTCACCAGCCATGAGCCACCAGTGACTTCAATGAGCGTATTCCTGTGGCCTCTGAGGGTGGCTGAGATCATCTAAACCAGAAAAGTACTGACAGGAAAATAGCTGAGACCTTTAAGTAGCAACTTGAAGGTTGAAAATAATTTTTTAGGGGAGTGATGGGGTAGCTCTCTGTGGTCCCCTGCTTCTCTGGTACTGTAGAGACTGACAAGCATGAAAATGCAGTAAAAATAAAACTTATTTCTGGCTTGGAGTAAACTAAACAGGGCTGGGAAAATCCCAGGGTGATACACAGGAATGTACAGGGGCAGGGGTGTCATGACTTGGAACATCCAGATTGCAGTGGCTTGGAGATTTCATAAAGGATGAAACGGGGAATGGCCATCCTGCCTAATTAATTGACCAAAGAAGTGTAACGAGGCTGTTTCCAGTTTCCTGAGGCAAGTGGGTATCTCAGACTGTAATGTAATGTGGACACACTGGAGTAGATTCTCTCTTATACCTTCCTCCATCCAGCCCATCCCTCCTCCTATGACCAATCCCACAACAGCCTCTTAGCAACTTCAGAAATTACCAATGTGGAACAGCAAAATCAGGCCGTAGCACCTGGCCTCCGAACTACTGATAACATGCTAAAGCTTTGTTTTGTTTTGAGGAAGGGTTACTGCCACTCACTCCTTTTAGTCTCCATGTTCTCTCTGCTCTCCTCTCAGGTCTGTCCCCCTCTCCCTGCAGCTGCGTTATTTAAGATTTTATTTATATATTATTATTTATTATATTCAATTTTATTGAATATTAAATAATGCAGCTGCAGGCATTTGTTTGTTTCAAAGAACCCTTGGTGTTTGCTCCTCAGGTGGGTCAATCTGCTGTCAGTTCTGACTATGTTTGGATCATCTCTTTTCCCATCCTAGGCTGCTCTGAATCTGAAGATACAATAAAAGCCAATGTGTTCTGTTTTTCACAGCCAAAAGTGGCTCCCACAACTTCCATACTGCTGCAAACTTCCTCCACTCTTTCCTTGGGGGGTTTGGTGCCCCCCTTACACACCATGTGTGGTTCCTAGGACTGCTGCACAGGAACAATGAGGAAACAGAAATATGCACATTCTGTATTGAGATTTGACAATTCTGGGTCATTTCAGTGGTGGCATAAATATAGCTGCCATGTGCTTGATGGAGCCCTGGCTGCTGCCTGACATAGTGAGCTACTGCGATATGGACTCTAAACCCAGGACTCCCTTGGATCATACGTTAGCCAGTGCAGTTAGCCATTCATGGGCACAGTTGTACATACATTCATCTGGACTGACATTTTATGGGATCATGCCAATATTTTTCTCAGTTGATATATTCATCCAGGTCATGTCTCGTGGGATACCTTAGCAGTGTGAAAAGCCATCTAAAGTATTGTTTTCAAGGGTCAATAATCACTTGAGACATTTCACCCTTGAGCTAAATAAAGCAGTGTCATGAGCAATATATAATCTCTGTGATGGAGAATGTGCCATGATCCTTAGTAAGTTTCTCTCATAATTAATTATTCTCTCTGATTAAGAAGTGCACACCTTATTTTTAGTAAGATTTTGTATAACTTTAACCTTCTGTCTATAATTCAAGATTTTTTCCCTCAGTGGTTATTTGTAGCTGTAGCTTTTATACCTGTTAAAATAACTAGATTGACTTCTTTGAATGTATCATCGTAAGGTAGGATTTCTTATCTTTTAAACAGTCCTTTGTCTCTTGTCTGACCAGCCTTCAATGGATCAAGACACATCTTATCATTCGAAACCAGAACTCAATATGTTAGCACCACCTTGAAAGAACGAGGCAAAGAAACTGCTCTATCTGTACATGAAATTGCCCTGTTTGCTATTTCAGGATCACATTAGCTCCATGGGCCACAATAGGGCTGTAATAAGGAGCTTATCTATATCTAGTTATCCCTTCATACCTCTGTAATTTGTTCAGAGTCACTGCTTCAAATAATAGCTGCCCCCATGTGTAAGCTCACATTGTTCTTATATGTATATGTCTGCATAGCTTGATTGGAACGCATAGTCTTTGCCTCATTTGACTTTACCAGCTGGCATCAGACTAGATCTCTGGCTTTTCCTCTCCATGATTTGCAGTCTCAGATATTTCTTGGAACCTCCTACAAAACTTTATCAGTATTCAGATGTGAGAACTGTACCTAGCTGGGTTCCTGATGGGTGTCTCTGTTTACCCTTGTTGGTTAACAAGGCAGAATAGCATAACCACTGTACTTGTTATGTCTCAGAGAAAGCTGGGTGTTTCCAAGAATGCATTTCACCAAAAAATACAAGGGAAGTAAGAGAGCAGAAAGTTCCAGCCTAAAACACTAATGCTAGTTTCAATGGGGAAGTCTCGACTCCTTTCCAACAGTTAATTGAATATGGATCATATTTGCAGTCCATTCACTCCAGCATCCTCTCTCTTGCACGGATAAGGTCGGGAAATTCAAAGAAGGTGTCAGGGGTGGCCGGGGGGTGGGGGGAGGTAATCTAATCTTCATGACAGAGCTAGCTCAATTCTTAGCAGCCAGAGATTGACTTCTATCCTGAAACACATATAGGTGTTAAGTTTCCAAGTTATTTATTTAGCTGTAATTATTGTAACATAGGAAGCTCACTGAAACCTTTGCAATTGTTGGTTAGCTTCTTTTTTCAGCTTCATATAGTGCCAAGGAGTTCCTCTCTCTCTAGAGGAATTCAGTTAAGAAAATCATTACATTGTATTTACTTTTCAATTTGCCATATTTCCGTTTAATTACTTTCCTCTTGAACGTGAAATAGGAAACTGAGACTACACATTCATAGTATTCTCCCTACCAGCCAGTAAAATATAGACTTTTCTCAAATCCCCTGCTTATTGTCTCCTAAAGTAAAAATCCCAGACTTTTAACCTGTCTCCCTGTATTTGACACCCCCCCCCCCGATATTGATCTTTCTTGTTGTCCTTCCCTGAACTCTCTAGTTCTGAAATATCTTGCTTGGGAAGGGTGCTCAGTCCTGCACAGAGGAGAACAGAGGCAGAAGAAATATTTACTGATTGTTCATATGACATTGTATTTTCTGTATTATTCCCATCCCAATCCTCCTGTGTCCCATTTGTAGCAGTTTCATGCAGGGCCCCTAATGACCATGTCCTCTGCAGCTATAAAGCCCTTGCAGGTGTCAGTTTTTGCACCCAACAGTGTTCTTTACTCACAACTGATTACCCTCCCCATCCAGCAATATATCATACAGCCTAATATCCCCCAGTGTTCTCACTGCTCCAGTCATTAATCCTCCACTGGATTCCTCCTTTGCTGTCTGTTTGCCCTCTTGCCCTTGATTTCTTGGAATCTGCATAATGCCCGGCTAAGGATCCCAGCAGCTGCTCCTCATCCACCCACTATGTGCAGCATTTCCTCAGCCTTTTCTAATTCCCTCCAATCATGAAACAAGCGGCATGTGGCTGAATTAGCCTGATATCTCCCCTCACCCTGTCATAAAACATTGGCTTCTTTTCCATCTGTGTTTGTAATCTAAGCAGGGTTTCACAGAGCCATGTGCCAGGAAATCAAGGGCCTGTCCTGAGTTCATTCACTTAAACTTGAACTTTGTTAGGTGTTTGAAGAGTTCACTATTTTTTCCCCTCCAGTTGGCATTCATATTGCACTTGTTGAAATAGAATGTCATCGCCCATCATGATGATTCTTCAAAAGTCCTGGTTAGCTCTACCTGTGGAGGTAACTTCTGAAAATAAAAATGTTGCATCATTGCTCACACACTTTTTAGATTAGTAGTAACTATAAAATACTTACCCTGCTATTAGTTTTCAGGTATGTACCTACCTTCCATGTATTTTTCTCTCTCTGCAGGTGCCCTGAATATTTCTGAGCCTGACTGGTATTTTGACTACTACATGGCAGCTTTCAACTTCACCTCCTCTGGCTCATCAACATTCATCCTAAATGGCATACCAGGACTGGAAGATGTCCACATCTGGATTTCTATCCCTTTCTCTACATTCTACATAATCAGCCTGTTGGCAAATTTAACAGTTCTTCTTGTTGTTGGTAAAGAACAGACCTTACACAAACCAATGTATATTTTGCTCTGTATGCTAGCACTGACAGACATTGGCCTGTCCACCTGTGTTGTACCAAAGGCATTGTTCATATTTTGGTTTGATTTCAAAGACATCACTCTGGAAGGCTGCCTCACTCAGATGTTCTTCTTTTATACAGTTACTGGCATGCATTCTGCTGTCCTCATGACAATGGGCTTTGATCGTTACGTAGCCATATCTGAACCTCTGAGATATGCTACAATCCTCACCAACACAAGAACTGCTATGCTAGTGCTTTTGGGCTCAACACGATCTATTCTTTTTGTTCTGCCAGCGGTACTGCTCGTGTGGAGGCTGAAATTCTGTGCCAATCGTATTATCCAGCACACATACTGTGAGCACATGGCTGTTTTGAAGCTGTCATGTGTGGACACTACAGTCAACCAAAGGTACACCTTAGTGGCAATACTTGTAGTCACTGGGTTAGATCTGGCACTCATTGCCTTGTCCTATATATTGATCATCAGGGCTGTCCTCAGGATCTCCTCCAAGAAAGCCTACCAAAAAGCCCTAAACACCTGCACGGCACACTTCTGTGTGATAATGATGTCTTATACTTCCGCCATCTTTACGTCCCTGACACACAGGTTTGGTCAGGGCATTGGAGCCCATGTTCACATCATCTTGGCCAACCTCTATGCACTCATCCCCCCCATGCTCAACCCCATTATTTATGGGGTCACAACCAAAGAGCTTTGTGACAAAGTGGGAAAATATATTTGCAGAATGTGATCACCTGGGGCCACTGATGCTGAACCTACATGACACGAGGGAGAAATGATATCTTCTCATTACCCAATGATGTTCTGTCCCAATTTGGTTGAGCTTAGCTTTCTGGAAACTCAGTCTGATAAATTCCTTGCATGCAATCATTTCACTCTATCAACAAGCAATGGTCTCTTTGTTGCTGAGTTCCATCTCTTTCAAAAATCACCTGCTGCCTCAGTGTCACACATCATGGCCCACCCTGTCCCTTGGTTTGTTCATAGAATTCTAAAAGAACAGTGCTAATAGATTCTCATATGATCTCAAGCAATTTTCCATCAATATGATTGCTGATTTTCACCATTCCCCACTCTGTACATCTCTG
The DNA here is from genome assembly GCA_007922195.1 of Podocnemis expansa. NCBI lineage: Eukaryota > Metazoa > Chordata > Testudines > Podocnemididae > Podocnemis > Podocnemis expansa. The sequence continues at coordinate 1,058,795 of ML682096.1, forward strand.
AATATTTTACTCTCCTCTGCTATCACAAGATCCCTAACTCTGACATCTACCAGTCTGTAACAATCCCTTCCAGCCCTGAGTCTCATTTAAATGGTCTATTTCAGTTCTTAATTATCATGCATTTGGAGTTGTAACCTCTGATTCATACCCCCTGAAGGCATAGAATCACAGAACTGGAAGGGACCACACAAGCACTGAGTCAATTTTGCTGCACTCACGGGAGGACAAAGTACCACCCAGGACATCCCTGACAGGTGTTTGTCTACATTGCTCTTAAACATTTCCAATGACAGAGAGTCCACAACCTCTCCAGGGCAATGTCTACACTAGAGAGCTCAGTTAAGTTAACAAGGTTGACTTAAAATCAACTTAATGAAGTTATTAACTTAGTCAACTTATTAAGTTAACTTAGACAGTCCACATATTTTAAGTCAACTTTATTAAGTCAACTTAGAAAGTCCACATTTTTAAAGTCAACTCAATAAAGTTGACTTTAAAGGGGCCCCTGGCTTGTCAACTTTCTTAAGTTGACTTAAATGTCTACCCTTGCTTAAATCAACTTAATAAAGTCAACTTAGACAGTCATATTTTGTTAAATTGACCTAATAAACTCAACTTAATGCCTAAAGTCAACTTTAAGGGCAGGAGTTATTCAGTCGACTTAAGCAAGTGCTTAAGTTGACTTAATAAATGCCAAATGTGGCCATGGAGTTGCTTAAATTGACTTATGCCAGGTTAAGTTGACTTAAGCCTCCAGTGTAGATTTAACATAGGCAACTTATCCCAGTAGTTAATCATCCTGCCAGTTAGGTGTTCTTTCCTAATGTCCAGCCTAAGCCTCACTTGCTGTAATCTAAGCCATTGTTCTTTGTACTATCTTCAGCAGCTAAGGAGAATAATTTTTCTCCCTTCTCATTGTAACATTTTTAGGTACTTGAAAACTCTTATCACGCCCCCTTTCAGCCTCCACTTTTCCAGACTAAGGAAATCCATCTATTTCAATCTTCCCTCACAAGTCAAGTGCTTGAGACCTTTAATCTTTGTTTGTTTTTTGCTCTTCTTCTGACTTTCTGTAATGTGTCCATGTCACAGCTATTTCCCCACTCCGGCATTAAAGTACAGAAGTTGGGGGTCTGCGACATACCTTAAAAACCACTCTACCTAAAGCCTGGTTTTAAAACTCTTGAACACTATCAATTTCCTGGCCTTGGAGTGCTATTGTTGCCACTATGCAAATACAAAATTCCCTTCAAGAACCCAGGTACACATGTGTGGGCATTCCTTGTTCCAGCATATTCTCAATCACTTTTACTCATACCTCAGAAGAATGACTGAACCCCAGATGTGATATCACCTGAAAATAGAACTGAATTGCCTTTAGGTACTTGACTATGCTGTCTGAGGCCCATGCAACTAGAATGTGTTTTCTTTTAGGACAGAGAATCAGAACTTGCTCTTAAATGGATACATTCACTTTAATCAGGAGGAAAACCTAAGAAAACATGAAGTTTCTTCTGTGGGATTTAGCTTGAATAGTTTCAGGACAAAGGGAGGAATACATGTGCTTGACAGACAGGACATCCAAAGAAGAATCAAAACAAAGAAACAGCCTAAGTACATCTAGCTAAATATTTCCTGTTCTACTCACACATGGATGGTTACAAATTTAATTCGTTCTTAGACTTGGATGTCACTAGATTCTCCACGCCTGGCTCCCTCGGTCCCTTTCCAGTCACTCCAGGAGGTCAATTCCAACCACAGAAGACAGAGGAAATAGGAAGCACTGTTCTTCCAATTCAAAACCTATCCTGTGTTCCTATTGCTGTTCCTATTCTCTAGGACTCACTGTCTGTGGTGTTGACCCCATCCCACAAGCTTACCAGAGTCCATATATTTCCTGAAATAAGGCTCCCAGAACAGGACACTGTACTCCAATTGTGTCAAAATAGGACAGAGTAGACTGGAAGAATTTCTTCTGAGGTCTTACTTACAAGACTGTTAATTTGTCCCAGAACGATGTTTGCTTATTTTGCAACAGTGTTACACTGTTGACTCATTTTACATTGTCATCCACTATGACACCCAGCTCCCTTTCCAAAGTACTCCTTCTTAAGCAATCATTTTATATGTGTGCAACTAATCATTCTCTTCTAAGTAGAGATTTTTGCATTTGTCATTATTGAATTTTATCCTATTTACCTCAGCCCATTTAAATAGTTTGTCCAAATCATTTTCACTTATTATCTTATTCTCCAGAGCGCGTGCGTCCCCTCCCAGCTTGGTATCAAACTTTATAAGTGTATCCTTTATTCCATTATTCCATTATCTAAATCATTGATGAAAATATTGAACAGAACTAGGCCCAAAACTGATCTCTGTGGTACCCCTCTTATTATGCCCTTCCATGAAAACTGCCCTCATTTATCACTTCATTTGGAGACACACATGGCATACGGACTGCGGGGAAAAATATAGAAAATAGTCCTTAATAGTCACAGGTGCAAAGATGAAATAATGGAGAAAAGCAAGCAAACATGGGTGAGTTATACAGAAAATAAACAACAATGAAAAGTCATTTCCATTTATATGTTTGTCAAAATCCTTTTTTCTAATGAAAGGAACCTTTTTATCTCTGGAGAGTTTTCCACATGCCCTGTCATCAAGGGGAGTTACTGTTTCCCATCCAGCACCTTGTTTTCATGTTCAAGTTTACATAGTCTCCAATAGTTTGCACAGAGATGTCACTGTGCATGGGCAAAAGGACATGACCACCAAATGTTTTGGGGACTGGCCCAAGCTGCACCCAGAGCTTGGCCAGCAAAGCCCTTTTAAATCTCTTGCCTTGTTCTGCTCCCAGGCATGTGGCTTAATACGGAGCAAGGCAGGAAATGCAAATATGGCCTATTCAGGGAAAGAATAGAATAGAATAGAATAGAATAGAATAGAAGAACAGGCTTTGTGTCTCCAGCTCCCTCTGTAGCTCTAGCTAAGTTAAGTAGTATGTTGGAGTAAAGGGGCTCAGAAGAGGCAGGGAGGCATGGAAAGTTCCTTAAGGCTACAAGTCAGGACTCAGTGCTCATAGCTTGGTCAGTGAAGGCAATGCATATGAACTGGGGGGGCAGGGGACTAGCAAGCAGGCCGAGGGGGACATAGGAAGGTGCCCTGGGCTGGTTTCTTGATGCACAGAGTCTCTGGAGGCAGCAAAAAGTGCACCAGACCTGGTGTCAGAGGACCACATGCTGGGTTAGGGGTGATGTGTGTGGAAAGTGCGAGGGCAGGGGATGGTAAGCAGTGTCAGTGGGTCAGTGCCCAGCAACTGTGGTGTCAGGGCTTGGTGTGTTGGACCTGTAGGGGACAGGGGACAGTGCACAGGCTGGGGGTGGGGTCTGGGGATGCAGGGGACAATGTTCAGTGCTGGTAGCTCTTTTTGTGGGGAGCCTGGTGGGCAGAGGATGGTGCACGGGGCCGAGGGCCAGGTTTGCAGGGCTTTGGCTGGTGGGTAGGGTAATGAGCGTGTTGCTAAATGAAGAGCTCCGAGGGAAAACGGTGCAGGGGAAGAGCGCTTGTGCAAGTCAAGGGAAGAGACCCGGAATGTGTGCCCTGAATCTCTATTCTATAGAGCTGTACCCCTGATTTTGGGCCTCACATAGAGCAGGAAGTAAGCCTGTCCCTACCTTCCTTGTCATCTTGGGACCTTAAGGCTGTTTTGTTATGGCTCACAGTCCTGACACAAGTTACCAGGGACGGAGTGGAAATTTAAAGAAATGTGTGTGAAGGGGCAGGCTCTGAAGTCAGAAGTATTGGAAGAATACAAATTGAAATATTGGTCAGCCTTCCAGTGGTACAAAAGTATGACAACAGAAGTTCTGATCAAGGGTGCTGCTAGACAAAAATTAGGTGGGGCACAGGCCCCCACCAGCCTCCAGGGCCCTGATCCATTCCTTACCCACTCCCCCTCACTGGTTCCCCGAGCCCTTCCCACGTCCCCACTCCTGGTCCTGCTGCTGGCCCACACTGCCCCAAGGGAACCCCTCTCCTGGCTCCCTTACATGGCCACCAGAGGAGAGCGGGGCTATGGCACAGGCTGAGGCTCCCGGCCAGAGCATGCTGCTGACTGCCAGCATGTTCTGTGCACGGGGGAGTGACAGTGCACCCCTGTGTAATTCAGAGGTGCGCTGCTCAGGGGTTGGCCCTGAGTTTCAAGAGGGCTAAGGCCCCCAAAGCCCTCCACTAGTGACGCCTCTTGTTCTGATTGTTAATTTGATGGCCAGCTCGCAGCTTTGTTGTTAATGTGTCCAACTTCCTGCTGGTGCTTGTAGCTTCTTTTATTTAACTAAATTGGTGCTGGGTTGCTAAGGAAAACTTTCCATTGCTGTCTGAAATAGAGACCATTGTGTTAATTGAAACAAAGCACTGTTTTGATAGCTTGGTAGAGCTACTTTGGGGCTAGTTTTAAGGCACTTTGAGCCATGAACACAGTAGAAATCTGGCAATCCTACACAGGGCAGAGCTATGGAGAGAGCAACAACCTGAGCTGAGCTGGGGGGGAGAGCAGCAGCAGTAGCCAGAAGCAAAACTTCTAAAGAACCATCTCCAAATGAGCCAGAGTCTCGAAGATGGACCAATCCAGAGCCAAGTTGCTGGTGCAACCTAGAGCAGTAGAGGCAATCTGGAGGCAGCGCCAGAGCTGAGAGAATTTGCACTCTCCATGCCACAAATAATATGGCACCGGAGTACAGTGAGCACCTGGGGAGAGCAAAGTGGAGCATCGGGCAGAGAGCCCAGCCTAGAGAGACATTGTCAGAAACTTAGGTGGATGGGCAGAAACTCCTTTTTGGGGGTGGAGGGGGGAATAAGGCAGTTTTTATCAAGATTGGGCTGTACGTCTGCAGGGCTACGCTAACCTTGTCGACCTGATGCTAAGTATGTTTGTGACCCCACGAAAAGAAAGCTTGTACAAGACAGGAGTTAGACACAGAAGTTTTCTTAGTCACAGCATACAGCTGAAAAGGTTATACTGACAAGATTAAGTTACGAAGACTTGTGGCAGCCACTAGACTAGAGGTTCTCAACCATTTAGCGATAGGGAGCCTACAGGACACATCAGGCCACCCCCTCCAGGCCATATCCAGGCATCTACCCAGCTCTCTGTGACACATGTGACACTGCGTGGCAACCCAATAAAATGTCCCAACACAGTAGTTGAGAAGCACTACACTAGAGTACAAACAATGTTTTCAGTAAGTACTTTTCCTTTATGCCCTGCAGCAAATAAGATCGAGTACCCTGTGAAATGAACCAGGCTGCCAAGCTGCCTGCTGGCCACAACAAGTGTCTCAGGGCCAGATTGGGCTCCAATCTACTTGCAGCAAGTGGCATGGGGATGGAGCCGCCAGTGGCAGGACATGAGGCTGGATCAGGGCCCTTGAGATGGATCAGGACCCTGAGCCTGATCAGGACCCAGGATGGGTCAGGGGGCTAGGCCTGGCTGTCTTCCTGCCCCTGAAAGTTGTCTTAATCCTTCAATAGACTTTTTGGTGCAGGAGTTATTAAGTTGACTTAAGCAAATGCTTAGGTCGACTTTATAAATTCTAAATGGGGACAGGGAGTGCCTTAGGTAAACTTAAGGCAGTTAAATTGACCTAAGGCTCCAGTGTGAACCAAAACAGACCTCACTTGTCACAGTGACAATCCACATGTTCCAGTTACAAGTCCACCACAGAGACAGAAGATCCTGCAAGCAAACCAAAAACACCTCATCTAATCCCTTTGTGGCCTAGGACAGAATCAGCAGCCATTCTCCCCACTCTGCCCCACTGGCACTTCTGCTGTAGGTACAAGAGAGCCACATGGGAGAGAAGGCACATGAATGAAGTGCATGTGGAAAGAGGTTCAATAAGTGTGACTCATGTACGGTGATGGGATTGGCAGATACCAAGAACTCCAAACCCCATCTCTGAGACATGGGAGGGGCTAGAGGCCAAAAGCCAACTGAGTGGTTGGGGGGAGGGGGGAATTACATGAGACTGGGAACAGAAGTGAACATAAAAAAAAAAAAAAAAAGAAAAAAAAAAAAAACGGACATGGACCAGAGAACACTGCACAGATACTCTGCTCTGCAAAAATTGCAAGAGTTGTTAGGCAGTTCCGAGATGAACACAGTGATGATGGGAGAAATAACGAGAGGGTGGAAGAAATCTGTCATTATCACTGACCCCTCTGCCAATGGCATTCAGGAGCCAGCAGCAGTTTGCCAACTTGGGAGAGTTTTGGGATTTTGTTGGGCCATAGATGATAGCAATAGGGTTGGAGAACCCAAAGAGGATCTGTGTCCTGCTGTTCTAAGTGCATCAACATCTGTTCTTCAGCACAGAATGGGCAGGCGTTGGATGTCTCTGAACCAAAGCAGTTCATGGTTCTATTCATAAGTCAACAGCTGAAGCCCTAGCAAGACTAGGATGGAGCAGAGGCTGGCCATTAGTGTGTCCTTTCCAAAGCATTGGCATCAGTGGCATCCACTGCTTCATGTTGGGCTGATCCAAATTGTGGGCAGCATATTGTTTGTAGTATAAACGAGGTTTCCAGTGGGCCTGGTTCACTGGATAACATACTACCTGGGGCAAGGAAGGCACACTGGACGTGACTGGGAAAACTCATGGGTCCGACAACCTAGAGGTCTAAGTGGTGCAGCTTGCCAGCCCAATGTTCCAGAAACACAAGGAGGACAAAGGCCTGTTGGTTCTTGCAGACAATACCACAGCCATGTTCTAAATAGAGGGGGTGAAGCATGCACTCTCTTTGTTGCTAGCGAGTCTCCACCTGTGAGAATTCTGTGAAACCCCCTCAATGCATATTGACTCTTCTTGGCAGGCCACAGAACAATCCAGCAGATCATTTCAGCAGAGCTCATCCTTCTCCAACCATGACTGCTACATTCACCCAGACTCCATGAATACCCTCTTCCAATTCTGACTTCTGTAAGAGATTTATGTTTTATATTAACTGAGTAGCTGGCCAACACATTTATGAGAATTCATACCTGGTATTGCAGCTGTGGCACTATGGTGGGAAACACTAACATACAGCCAACAAAGTTTATTGGAAACCATTCAAATTTAAGTGGTATCAATTTACTCAGATAGCCTTACTAAAAAATCATTACCCTTGGTGTAGTAAACAGGTGACTTAGGCAAGGTGACAGGAAGGCAGAAGAGCTTTGAACATTTTATTAGTCAGAAGAATTATATTTGGTACCCCAATCAGCTGTAACAACAGATGTGGCCTAATTATATAATGAATATTAAGTATAATGTAAGTGTGTACCTTGCATATTAAGTATATTAGAACAATGTAAGAGTTTAGGCATAATGTAACCTATTTTATTATATATGAACCTGTTACATTATAACAAACAAGGAGTACGGTGGCACTTCTAAAGACTAACACATTTATTTATCACATGAGCTTTTGTGGGAGAAAAATCCCACTTTGTCAGGTGCTTTGAAGATGGAGAACTACAGAATGGGAGGAAAATAAATGCAGGGAAGTGTCAGTCATAGTCTTAAAAAGTGCCTTCAGACTCCTTCTGTGTTTTGCTGGACTAGATTAGCATGGCTATCTTTTTTGGAACTATTACATTATATATATATATATATATATATATATATATATGTAGCATGTTAGAAAGTATATAGGTCTTGTGAATTCTGTATTCTGGGCTAATTTGTATAGGTATCCAGGGAGTCAGATTGCGGCTACATACTGTGAGATTGAATGGAGAATAGGGTGTGACCCAGGCCTCCTGGGACAAACTTATGAATGTGCCAAAATCAGGGCAGGCTGCAAAACCAGGGGGCAAACCCCCAAACCACTGACAGGTGGTACTTAAACCAGCCTCCCAGTCAGTAACAAAACGTGCTTCTGATTCCCCACTTTGGTCATCACCAAGCATAGCAAAATAGAAAGAGCCCCCTTTATGTACATCAGTTCTTTTAGTCCCCTCTAGCCACTGGCTCTCTTTAAGAAACAGCTGCTCCTGACCCCAATGGGCCAGCCACATCCCCCAGAACAAGATAGGCTTGGATCTTACCCAAAATTCCACGCTGCCAGCCAATCCTCTAGTAACTACAACTAAAGGTTTAATATAAAAAGAAAAACAAAATATGAGAGCTGTTAAAGGGTTAAAGTGAATCACATACATACAAGTGATTTAGAGTCCATAGAAAGCAAATTCTTGAAGATCCTGTAGTTTGCAGGTTAGTCCCTCTCCTCTGGCGTGCACCCAGCAGCAGCAGAAGCAGCAGCAGCAGCTGGGTGGGTCTCAGTCCTCTGTTCAGTCCCAGGAGAATAGTTCCAGAGGGGGGTTTTGATTGCAGACAGACTGAAAACTGAAGACTAAAGACAAAATGGAAATAGGTCCCCTGCCTTTTATCTCAAGAGTCCTTGCCAGATCAAAATGGAGGTGGGCTACATGGTTAGTCTGGGTAACTGGCCAAACAGGTTTTCTCTTAGGATGATTCCAGCTGGGACCCCTCTCGGTGGGCCATTAATATGACAATAGTTTGCAGACACCCAGTCTGGGATTGTCTTAGCTCAAACAACTTGGAACACACATAAAACAAAAAAAGATTCCTAATTTCTAATACAAATATGATACCTACATATAAATCATATAATCATTCCTAGCAGACTACAGCCTGTCTATTGATACCAGAGATAGTATATCACATGGATTATTGTAAATATGAAATATTAATATTAAAATAATCATAAACAGTCCCCTAGACCCAGACAGTGTCACATAAGGGAAAACAAAAGAAAAACAAAACAAAACAAAAACAAAAACAAAAAAGCCCGAACTTTATGATTGAAGGCACCATCTACCCTTCCTCCTCCTGGGTGGACTGGATCCTTTCTTTTCTTCTAACAAGTTCCCCATAAAAGCTCCTTCATAACAAGGCACAACAGGAAGTATAAGCAATATTGCTCCTTCTTGAACCACATTCTTGGCTCAACTGCAGACATATTCCTTCCCCTTTTCTTTCTGTTCCCCACCCTCTCCATTCATCTAGAGATTTCTGCTGAATGTCAGAAGGTAAGGACTTTCCCTGATCCTGATAGTCCCGGTCTGGCCTTCTCAATATTGGTTCACTGCCATTCTGGATCTTTTGGTTGAGATACCAATGAGCCACCTCTTGGTCCCAGATTGCATTACCCAAGACAAAGTCTCCTACATCATCCAAACGAGGAGTCCCTGCATGTTGGGAACTGTAAGCTTCCTGGGTGAATTCCTTAGAGATGCTATATTCAGGATCTATTGGAGAGATTCTTAAAGGAGTAGAAAACAGTCCAGTACAATGAAGTAATTGGCAAAATGAAAGCAATTCTAGATCTTGCTCATGCAGAAAGGTGTTTTGCCCCTGTAGTTATCTGTACCATTCACCCTGAGCTACATATTAAACCTAAAATAATAGGGGCTATCTATGTCTGGTCAGAGGCCATGAAACTGTGATTTCAGCCTTCTGTCTGTAGGTTAATAACAAATCTGTCTCCATCAACTTAAACAACACTCATTTTCTCCAGGGCCTTGACAGGCAATAGGTCAAATGAGCTGGTTGATCCCTACCTGGGATCTCACACTCATCCTGTCAAGGGTTGTGGTGTCTTCATTTGGACCCCTGGTGAGTTTCTCTCTTCTCCACTTGCCCTGGAAAGTAATCTTCCTGATAGACATCACTCTGGCTACAAGGGTTTCATAGATCAGACCTCTCACATCCACGGGTTAAAGTATAATTTGGTGGGCCCCAGAATCCTCCTAATCATGTGGGCCCCCTTCCTGCATGGGAGGGCACCCCCTACCACATCCAGGTCCCCCTACCCCACCACAACTACTGCCCACGGTATCCATTCCCCATCCCCCAAATCAACCCTCTGCTCCCAATACACATCCTCAGCTCAGGCACCCCTAACACTCTCTCCCAAACAAGAGCCAAGCCACCCCGGTGCTCACCGGCAGCATGCTGGGCCAGGAAACTGCAGCCTGAGATTGGAGGCTTCTGCCTCCAAATGCAGACTGTGCATGCACAGGGGAGTCCACCCCTCTCCCCTGCCTGCCAGGACGCAGCAGAATGCTGTTCTGGGGCTCACTATTTTTAGGGGCCCAGCATTCAGGCCCCTAAAAATAGAAAATGGTGCCAGAATTCTGCATTCTGGGGCTCGCTATTTTCAATGATGGGCCCTGGAATGCAGAATTGTGGCACCATTTTCTATTTTTAGGGGCCCGGAATGCTGAGCCCCTAAAAATAGTGGGCCTTGGAATGGCGTTCGGAGCCATGCCAGACTACTCTAACCCCTGCATTAGAATAGACATGAGTCACAGATCTTGATGAATGACACTCATGAAAGGTTAGGATTCATATTTTCAGTGGGATGAATGGTACGTAGCTATCCCAGTCATTAAAAAAGACCTGTGGCACCTTAAAGACTAACAAATTTCTTCAGGCATAAGCTTTTGTGGGCTGCAACCCACTTCGTCAAATGCAGTGAGCTGCAACTCATGAAAATTTATACCTGAAGAAACTTGTTAGTCTTTAAGGTGCCACAGGAGTTTTGTTTTTGGTTACATACAAACTAACACGACTGCCTTTGTGCAGCTTATAACCATGCAAGTCATATGTTATGGACAGAGGAAAATGGTAGCATGTATTCCATGGGTAAAGAAAAAAGGAGTAAATAACAAGGGTGACACCATGGCAGGGGGCTACTACAGACCACCTAACCAGTAATAAGAGGTGGATGAGACCCCCCCCCTTAAATTAATAAAATCATCTAAAGCACAAGCCCTTGGTATTGGGAGATTTGAACTACCCTGACATCTATTGGGAAACTTAACACAGCAAGGCACAAATTATTCAGCAAGTTCTTGTAACATACTGGAGACTAATTTTCATTTTGAAAGGTGGAGAAGCCTACAAGGAGAAGGAAATTCTCATTTTTTTTTCAAAGAGAGAAGAAATGGTTGAGAATTTGAAAGAGGAATGTAGCTTATGTGAAAGTGATCCAGAAATGGTAGAGTTTATGATTCTAAGGAGTGATAGCAGAGAAAACACCAAAATACAGAAAATGTATTTCAAGAATACAGAATTTAGCACACTCAGAGAGTTGATAGGTAGGATACCATAGGAAGCATGTTGGGGGAGGAAGGGAACCTGAAGATAGTTGACAGCTTTTCAAAAAGACATTATTAAAAGGGCAAATGAGCAAAGTATACCACTGAATGGGAAGGATAGGAAGTATGGCAGGAGATCACCCTGGCTTAATCAGGAGATTTTCAGAACAGAAAAAAAAATAAATAAATAAAAAGAGGAAAAAAGTCCTATGAAAATGGAAAACTAGGTCAAATTACAAAGGATGACTATAAACTAATTACTGTTTTGTAGGGGAAAAATCAGAAAAGACAAGGAACAAACTGAGATCAAACTACCTTAAGGCATAAAAGGTTAAAAGAAAACATTTTCCAAATACATTAGAAACAAGAGGAAGATAAAGGACAACATAGAACAGATATTTGACAAAATGGGGGAAAGAAAAACATTAATGGAAAATGCAGAAATGGAAGAGTAACTAAATAATGTATTTATTTATTTATTTATTTATTTACTTACTTATTTACTTATTTATTTTCGGTCTTCACAAGGAAGGTTGGTGGCAATTGGACACCTGATTAGGGAAGGGCAGAGAAATAGGATAGGATCAGAAGCTGAAATAGGGAAAGAAATAGTTATAAATGACTTGGGCAAGTTAGATGGCTGTAAGTCCCCAAGGCCTGATCATATGCACAGTAGGATACTCAAAGACCTGACTCAGGAGATGTATGAAGAATTGGCCCTGATCCTTGAAAAATCATGGAATGCAAGACAGTTTCTAGAGGATAGGAAAAGAGCAAATATAGTGCCCATCTATAAAGAAAGAAAGACAAGCCATGCACTGACAGGGGACATACCAGTTCTCAAGTACCTAAAGGGCTGTTAGGAGGAGAAAAGAGAAAAAAATATTGCTGATGAGTGATGATAGGACAAGAAACAAGGGGATTACATTACAGAAAGGTAGGTTTAGGTTGAACATTAGGGGAAAATTCCTAACTGACAGGGTAATTAACCACAGGAGTAACTCAACTAGGTATTTTGAACAATTAAACATCATTGGAAGTATTTAAGAGTGTGTTAGACAAACATATGTCAGGGATGGTTTAAGGTGGTACTTGGCTCTGACATGAGTGAAGGTGTCTGGGTTCGAGGATCATTCACAGTCCATACAATCTATAGATTCGTTGGCTCCATGATTCTATGTTGAAAGGCAAATTTAAATGACACAAAGAGACCTTTAAGATGCAGACTAAATAAAGTTTCCACAAGACTGAAATGTTGATATTAGGAGAAGTGGCAGGGGCCTAGCAGGGGAGTTGAGAACTGGGTGCTGGGCTGAGTGCAAGAGGAATGCAGAATGCATAGGACAAGGTGTGAAGTATCCAGATCGCAGTGGTGTGGTGAGCATTGCATGCTTAGAATGTGTATTCTGCTTTGGTAATTATTAATAAGGAGAATGTGAGAATATTACTGTGTAAAGCTCCTTCACTGGTTAAAGATCATGAAACACCACAAAGAATGACACCCAGGGACTTACAGACTGGCAAAGGTTGTGTACTTCCATTAACCAGGTTATAAGCAGAGCCATCTGTCCTGGGTGGCAGTTATCCTGAACCGTTGAGTGTTATCCGGAAAGTGGAGGTGCCTTTTGCCCAGAGCCCTAAGGACTGGGAAAGAGTGGACATGCTTTAGCCATGTTATGCCTTGTGTAGGAGAAATCAGCCAAACATCAAAGCTCAGATGGATAAATGGTCAAGTAGCCAGGAGTCAGGTTGACCTCACAGAAGTAGACAAGAAGTGAAGTTGAAACTCATAAAAATGGGAAAATACCAAAAGGTAGGAGGAGTTGGTTCAGCCTAGAACCAGCGAAATAAGGCAAGAAGTTTCACCCAGCATGGTAGGAATGTTTTAGCCAAACCATGACATCCAGATGGATGAAAACTTTTCTTGGTATTGAAAATAAGATAATGGATGGCATTGGGGGGGCGGGTCTGTGACACAATCAAGCGAGTTTTGGACAAAAAAAGTAGTTTCTGGGGCAACAGGAACTGAGTGAATAATTGGATGACTGTTTAAAAGTACGTGCCCCAGAGACCAGATTTTGTGCAGCCAAGGTGGTGAGACAGAAAGTTAAGTTGTTCCATCGCATTAAGAGCACTAATGCTGTCACTATATCTGCTGATTATAGGTTGCTGACTATTGTGCAACGTTGTGATAAAGCAAAGCCTGTGCCTTCTTTCTACAAGGATGCATGGCCTGATTGGTTTCTTTGATGGTGAGTGTTACACACAGAGGGACACACATATGCAGCCAAACAGACACCGACACTGGATGAATAACAACACTGATGATGTTTCACATGGGACTGCACCTAGAGTGCCATGGATTTCAGTAAAGGTGGAGTGAGCTAGTCTGTGGGTAACAAACTCACCACTGATCATCTCCCTCCACCATCCTTTACCACAGAGACAGCCTGTGAAGTTACTCATGCTGGGATAAAGGACAAGGACCATCAGTCCACAGGCTGCAGAGTAAACGATGATCACTGAAGGGGCCTCAGAAAACTGCGCTTTCCTATAGGAGGATCTTGCATCCTGAGAGGTTTATGCCTAACTGGTACAATATGTATTGTTTTCTGACAGATTGAGGCTACTAACTGGGGGAAGATGGTGAGGGGACTGTTACTCTGTGTGGAGGATGTGCCAGAGCCTCTCCACGTGGACATCACACTCTCAGGAATTCATCACAAGGCTCATCGGCCAGGAGCAGCAGTAGATTCCAGGGTAACAAACAGCAGCCCAGAAATAGTGATAGATAAATGAGTACGTCTAACCCTTGGCTCTTCTATTCTCCCTGGGATTTAGCAATATAGCACCACTCTGGCATGTCTACAGAGAACACTGTGCCCTGACCACCTGAGCCTCTGTAATCGGGGACTCATTTCTTCATTCCCCATGGAGGCCTGGAGGCTGAAATTCTCCAGGATATATTTCTGGCAATTCTGATGATTCACAGAGCTCAGGGAATTGTCCTGGCCAAACTGAGAGTCCTCAAGGACAGCATGGGGAATTACAAAGACCCTGCCTAGTACTGTGAGCCTCAGACTTGGGATTCATACACAGATTCTGAGGTCACAGTGAGGAGTTTTCCTCTCTACTGCATGTGAATTTGGTGAGTTGCCTGTTTGTGAAATGATGTTCATACTAAAGGGACAGAAAGGGTTCAAGTGAAGAACATTTTGGGCATGAATTCCCCAGTATGGAGAATTGAACTGCTTAGGAGTAAAAAAATAACTGGTAAAATTATTACAAAATATTTATTGTAAATAATTTGAACACATAGTTGCTTTCTCAGATCATTTCCTTGATTCTTACTGTTCTCTCTGCCTCAATATTTTCCTTTGATTTGCTCTGTTTCTTTTCTCTGGTTCTCTCAAGTTTTCCAAACCAGCAGCTTTACTGCCATGTTAATAAGTGCAGCCAAAGACTTTGTAGTGTAAAGTTGGGATGCCACAGGTTTGCCCTGAACAATGGTCACATGTGGTTGTATCCAGTAGCCTGATTCTGTTCTCATAGTCTGCCTTTATGGGGATCACTCCAGATGAACACTGGTGTCACTGAAACGAAAAAAAAAAAAACAAAAAAACCCCAAGCTCTGTGTTTGGAAATTTCTGTCTTCCATGCCTGGTCTCAAAAGGCCACATAAACTTTGGAGACGTCCTGCAGACTCTTTCAACTCCCTGGCAGAATTTCTCTCATTGTGTCAGGGCCTCAAGCCATGAGGATCCCAGCACCGAGCCTACAATTCCAACCTAAGAGTGGAATCTTGGTTTCATTGAAATAGATGGCCAGGCTTCAGGCAGGACCAGGAATTTACTGGAAACCCACAGTTAGGGACATAAATGAAAGGCCTGATCTTCACTGGCCATGACCTTCTAGGGACATCAATGAGAGTCACCCTGTGACAGCCAAAGATAGCTGAACTCATGTGGACCAGAATAGAACTGACAACACAGTAGCTGAACTCCTTATGTTATAGCTTTGAGCTTCAAATAATTTTGGGGGGGGTTGAGTCTGCTCTCCCTATTCCTCTGTATCTCTGGCGCTGTACAGGATGAAAAGCATAAAAATACAGTGAAAATAAAAACATGTTTCTGACTTAGAGGAAACCAGTAAGGATTGGAAATGTCCTTCATGAGATCCAGGAATGCACAATGTGTGAGAGTGGGTGGGACCTGCAGTATCTAGACTGCAGTGGCACAGAGTCTTCAAACATATCTAAATACGGTATGGACATCCTCCTGAATTCACACACAAAAGAGGTGTAACTGGGCTTCCTGGAGCCTCCTGGAGGAAGTAGTTGTCTCTGAGGGTATGTCCACACGTCTCTTTTATTTTGAAATAACCAGTGTTATTAGGTCCATGCAATGTATTCTTGCTTTGAAATGATGGGCTCTGTCATTTTGAAATAAGAGCCATCATTTTGAAATAGCTTAAACCTCCTTTAAATTGAAACAGCTGTTATTTCAAAATGGTTATTTCAAAATAACAGTGTTTGGACATGTTATTTCAAAATAACCATTATTTCAAAATAACACTTTTGCCCTTTTCCTTCCCAGGGCACTTTTATTTTAGCCTATATTGGGTGGGGGTATGGATCAGAGAGGGGGCCATGTTGCCACACCTCCCATAGTGCCCCTCTCCTAAAGCGAAATAGCAAGTTCTGTGTTTGGACATACTATTTCACTCTGAGCTTTTCCCTTAATTCAAATTAACTTATTTTGAAATAAGAACTTAATTTTGAAATAACTTATTTTGAAACAACGATGTACGTGTGGACATAGCCTGAATGTAACATAATGTGGACACACTAGCAGATTTTCTCCTCCACCCATCCCATCCCTCCTCCTGTTACCAAGACCACAACAGCCTCATGGCAACTTCAGTAGCTGCCAGGATGGAAAAGCAACAGCAGGAAGCTGTGTGGGTTTTTAACTAGTGGGAATACGCTAAAGCTTTATGTCATTTTGGGTGAGAGTAACTGGTGCTGGAGCTTTTTCCTTTCCATGTCCTCTATGCCCTTTCCTGGGGTGTGGCCCTCTATTTCTCCCTTCACACGCTGAGCTGCTCCTGGGGATCCCTTCATATCCTCTAAGGATTGTGCAGCCTGCTTTTCCTTCACTTCTCCCCCTTCGCTGTTGCAGGCAGACCCACATTTTAAAGTTGGCTGTGTAGATATTTCTATCAGCTATCCCTGTGTGGGGTGTCCAGCACCTGTTGACCCTGAGTTAATGGAAACACTGTGTTGCAGGGCTAGTAGGAGAGGGAGTGGGGAGTGTACAGAGAGGCAGAGAGCAGTACTGAAATTCAAATTGCTTTCTTATGTATGTTCCCAGGCCAGTTCTGGGAGATTTCTTGATTGTGTAGTAATCTGAGCTAGTTTCAAGGCTTACCCTAGGAAATCTAGAATTGCAGCCTTTCTGTTATACTTACGCACTTTTGTTTCCAAATCTTGTAAATGTTCTTGAATGTTTCATTATACAACTGCAGGCATTTCAGTGGCTGAAAGAACCACTGATGTTTATGCTTCAGCTGCTGCATTCTAGGATTATATCAGATTCATCTAATTCCCCATTGCAAGCTGCTCCAATTCAAAAGGTACGCTGAGTGCAAATGTTTTCTGAGTATTTCATAGTAAAAAGTAGCCTCCACAACACTCAAAGTACTCTTAGTTTCTCAGAAATCTTTCGTGGAGGGGTTTGTTGTTGTCTCACATCAACACTATGGTGGGTTTCCAGGGCTGCTGAACAGGAAAGAGGAAGCTGAAAAGTATATACATTTTGTGTGGAGGCTTAACAATTCTGTCTTATGGCAGGAGTAATGAAATGTGGATGCCATGTGCAGGAGCTGAAAGGCAGCTGTCTGACATGGTGACCCAATGGCGCAAACATACCAGTGGAGCCTTTAGGGGTAGGTGTAGCAGGCGGCCACCTACACCCCAGGCAATAAGGGGACCATCCTCAGTTTGGTGGACAGTAATGAAAAACAGAGATTTTTTTCCCCATGTAGCAGAGCCAGTAGGGCTGAAAGCCTTAGTGCTTTTCAGTCTTGGCTCATCAAGGCAAACTATCATTAGGATCTGTGTTTCATCTGAATTGCATATTTCACCATCTGCCCATCACCTTTATATTGACATGCTAAAAGAGCAGCAAGCTCTTTGTGACACCAATAGAGAGAACAATAGCAGGAATTTTCCAATGGTCTCATCATTTAGTTTCTCAGTGTAACCATTTATTTTTCCATTTTTTAATCCCACTTCTGAAATTTTGCCTTTCTTTCTTTCTTTCTTTCTTTCTTTCTTTCTTTCTTAACCTGTTCTTTTGCATCTTCCTTTGCCTTTGTGACAGTTTTTCCTTGGCTTTGGTTAGCCCAGGTTACCAGATAGGTCCATAAAGACGGATACATATAAACATAGTGCTGCCCTCAAGCAATCATTATTTCTGTTTGTCATGTCTGTGCTGTATGTCTTTCTTTTGGTAAGTAATTTTTAGCTTCTTTTGTACTTACAAAATAATACTATTGAGGGGGCAAGAGTCTTATAAACTTGAGTACTTCAGATAATTTCATTGAAATTTGGTGTTTTTAATTTAGAGCTACACACTAGAAATCTTCTTTTCACTGATTTTTATTTATTATAATTATTTGTATTCAAATTCTAGTGCACATAAACACAATCCTATATGAAAAATTTGTGATATTTGACTGTCAAATTTTTTAATGTGGTATTTTAGTTATTTTTGAGCCATCATTAATTTTACCACTTTTTATTTGTGAATTAATGCACATAATATTTTTAAATGAAAATATAATTTTAACTTTGTAGTTCAGCATTAACTGATTTATGTTAAGTGCAAGATGATCAACTTATAAGCTTCATGAGGGAAAGATCTTTCAAAATATCGTACCCAAGAATAATTTATGAATTCCAAATAGATAGTCATGTTAGTCTTGTTCAACAAAACAAACAAAGAGTCCTATGGGGGGTTGTTAGGGCTGCAGGGGGAACCAGGGCCACAGTGAGGTTGTCAGTGGGGGCCTACAGGGGGCCCTTTAGGGCGCTGTATAATGGGCCTTCTCCTAGGGCCCCCAATTGCCTAAGGCCTCCTCTTCACACATACTAAACCTGGGAATCTCTGGCATGAGCATCACTGCCACTGGGCCCACTGGGCTGATGCCCTGAAGGGCCCTGGGCTGGCCCTGCTCCATATCTTGCTCTAGCTGCCTGCCAGTGGCCAGCAACACAGAGGCAGAAGTCCGATCCAGGGCAGGGCCCCTTGCCACTGTCTGGCAGAATTTGGGGCCCAATTGGACTCGCCCAGGCCATCTGCCCTTGAGGGCACCAGCAAAAGCCAGATCGGACTATTAAGTCTATCACTGTAAGGCAGGGTTTCTAATATTTAAACATTCTTGTGACACTTCTCTGACTGGCCCTCAGGTTATCAACACCCAGCTTAATGCTCAAAACTAGACCTGAATATATTATTCCAGTACCAGTTACAAAAAAAAAAAAAAAAAAAAAAAAGAGACATCGTAACTTCTCTAGCTGTACCTAAAATTCCCCTGTTTATCATCTCTGGGTCACATTAGTTCCATTAGCCAAAGGGTCACACTGGGAGCTCATCTTTACTTAATTATCCCTTCATACCCTCAAATATTGAACAGAGTCATTGCTTCCAATGACAGAGCCCCCACTACATATATCACCTACTTACATTATTCTTAGATGCGTCTGTCTGCATAGTTCGATTGCAACACACATTGGTTGCTTCATCCCACTTTATGAGAAAGCCAGAATCACCCTAAATAAGTAACCTGTCCTCTCCAGTATATACAATACCCCATTTTTCATGCCATCTGGAGAAGTTATCAGTAATCAAACATGGAAGGGGTAACAAGCTGGAATCCTGACAGGTGTCTCTGCTTACCATTGTCAGTTAACAGGGCACAATACCAAAACCCCTGTACCTGTTATGTCTCAGAGAAAGCTGTTTCCATGGGGAAATCTCAACTACTTTCCAAGAGTAGGATTTGAACAGGGATCATATATTTGGTCCATCCACTCCAGTGGCCTCTCTCTGCCATGGAACCCCATCAGGGAGCTGCAAAGAATGTGTTGGGGGACATTCCAACCTTCATGACCATGATACCTTGACACCTAAGAGCTAGAGACTAGCTTGTACCCTCAAACATCTGGGTGCATGAACTTTCCAAGATATTTACTTATCTTTAATTATTGTAATGGGAAAAACAGACAAAAAGAAACAAAAACACCAACATGTGGCACTATTAAAGACTTAAAAAAAAAAAATTACCCTAGTCTTTAAAAGGACCATAAGAGTCTTTGTTTGTTTTCCTAAAGTGAAGTAACATGGCTACCTGTCTGGATAATGTAATGAAAGGGTCAGAATAGCCACATAAATGTCCAAAACCTTAGAATTCTTGCTTAGCTTTTCTTCTCAATTTTATCTTGTGACAATGATTTCCTCTGTCTAATTAGCTACTGAGTTTAGAAAGAATTAGATTTTATTCACTTTCACATTGTCCATGTTTCATTTTAATTGACTTTCCTCTTGATCTTGTGTAAGGAAACAGAGAAAACACATTCTTGATATTCTCTCTACCAGTCAATATTATACAGACCAGTGGTACCCAACTTGGGTGTCCACGGACCTCTTCCAGGGGGTCCGCAGTGCTGCTCCCCCCTGGGGACAGATCCAGTTCCAGCCCCAATGCTCCCACCAGAGTTGGATCCCAGCAGGGGGAGGGCTGCAGACGGCTGGCTGGTGCCGCCACTTGCTGGCTGCTTATGCCGGTGGCAGCGCACCTTCTCTCCCCTGCACTGGCTGCCAGGCCCGCTGCCATGAAGGAGCTGACTTGTGGTCAGGCAGCCCTTGCTCCTGGCAGGGGAATGGGACTGCAGTGGCTACCGAGCAGGGGCAGCGAGCTATCACCGTGTGCTGCAGCTGCTGTGGCCCCATTTTCTTGCCCCTACACCCCTTCTTTTTGCTTCTCTCTCCTTACAGGCACCCTGAGAATTTCAGAGCCTGACAGGTGCTTTGACGACTACATGGCAGATGTCAATCTCACTTCCTCTCTGCCATCAACATTCATTCTAAATGGTATCCCTGGGCTGGAAGATGCCCACATCTGGATTTCCATCCCTTTCTCTATGTTCTACATCATCTGCCTGGGAGCAAATATAATAGTTCTGCTTGTTATCCGTAAAGAACAGACCCTGCACAAGCCCATGTACATTCTGCTCTGCATGCTGGCGCTCACAGACATCACCCTGTCCACCAGTGTCATGCCGAAGGCACTAGGCATATTTTGGTTTGGTTTCAAAGACATCACTCTGAATGGGTGCCTTACTCAGATGTTCTTTGTTTATGTGGTTACTGGCATGCATTCAGCTGTCCTCATGACCATGGGCTTTGATCGCTACATAGCCATCTCTGAACCTCTGAGATATGAGTCCATCCTCACCAACACACGAACATCTATGCTAGTTGTCCTGGGTTCAACACGAACCATTCTTCTTGTTTTGCCAGCAATACTGCTGGTGCGGAGACTCCCATTCTGTGCCAATCGCATTATCCACCACACATACTGTGAGCACATGGCTGTTTTAAAGTTGTCATGTGGGGACACTACAGTCAACCAGAGGTACACCTTAGTGACAATACTTGTGGTAACACTGTTAGATCTGACACTCATTGTCTTGTCCTATGGGTTGATCATCAGAGCTGTCCTCAGAATCTCCTCCAAGAAAGCCTACCAAAAAGCCCTCAACACCTGCACAGCCCACATCTGTGTGATAATGATGTCTTACACTTCTGCCATCTTTACCTCATTAACACACAGGTTTGGTCAGGGTATAGGAGCCCACACTCACATCATCTTGGCAAACCTCTATGTTCTAATCCCCCCCATGCTCAACCCTATCATTTATGGGGTCACAACGAAAGAGCTTCATGAGAAAGTGGGAAAATATATTTGCAGAATGTGGTGGTCTGGGAGGCCACTGACTTTAAACGTACATGATAATAGAAGGAAACAATAATTCCTCTTTAAGCAACAGTACTCTGTCCATTGTGGTTGAACTCAGACTTGTGAAAGTTCAAAGTCTGAGAAGTTCCTCACACATAAAGTTTATCCCTCCATCGCCAAGCTCTGGTCTCTTTGTTACTGCGTTCCTGCTCTCTGAAAATTAAAATGAAGATGAAGATGAATCCAGAAATGAAAAATAATCTTTAAATCCATTATTTTGCTTAATCCCTTAGTTTTTCAATGACATTCAGAAAAACAGGACTGAGGGCTTCTTATAAGCTCTCAGTCAATTTTCCCATTCCCCCTAACAGTCAGGAATTTTATATATGTCTCCAACCTAAGCCTCCTTTCGCATAACTTAGCTGATTTTTTTTTCTTTTCCTATTATCACACCCAAAGTAGAATACCCCCCCCAACTGTAACAACCTTTTAGGTAATTGAACATTGTTAGAAAGTTCAGAGAGGAGCAACAAACATAATGATTAAAGCTCCTGAACATGTAAGTTATGGAGGAATATGGAAAAAAAGATGTTTTTCTTCAGTCTGGAAAACAGTTGGATGAGAGGGGACATGATAACAAACCAAAGCTGATAAAGAAGCTTCTCAGAATGAGCCAGACCCTAGAGCTAGAACAACCTAGAGCCCGGAGCTGGTGAAATTGAGAGCAGTTGTGTCAGTTTGCAAGCAGAGCTGATCTAACATGGGGAGTGGCTGAGCCAGACCCCGGATAGCATCCACTGGCTATGCTCCATGTGACATGGTACCAGAGCACATTGAGAGTCGGGGGAGAGCATGACAGGGCCCTTGACAGAGAGCACAACACAGAGAGCTATCACCAGAAAATTAGGTGGTTTAACACAACCTGCATTACTTTTTATCATGGGGGTCGGGGGAGAATGATGCCTGCAGAGACAGATGAACATTGGAGGCCTGATTCCAATTGTGTTGGCCTACATGAAGAATGACTGTAAACAGTGGGAAAAGACCACAGAAGTTGTCTTAGTCACAGCACACAGTTGTAAAGGCGTTTGTTTGTTTATTTGTTTTACAATATGTGTAAGACAAACAAGGAGTCTGGTGACAATTTGAAAGATAAATAAATTTATTTATCACGTGAGGTTTGGTGGAGAAAAGCTCACAGACCAGGAGGAAAATAAATATAGATAAAATAAGGTCAGAACTGTAAAGTGCTATTCAGTGCTCGGAGCATGCTCCAATCAAAAACCACCCCTTGCAACTAGCGGCGCTTGTGGCTGGTGCCATGAAATGCACCTTTTAATAGAGTGGCTCTATTGAGCCACTCCGGCGCACCTGAAGCAAAGCCGTATTGGCCCCGTCGTAATTACAGCCCTGCATAGAATCAGCTCAGACTGTTACAGCAGATAAAAGCAGGCTTTTTTTTTCTTTTAGATTCTTTTAGATTTTTTTCTTTAAGATTCAAACAACTACACTTTGCTTTGACGTAACATATGTCTCACACTTTGCTGCATTTATTTTCCTCCCATCTTCAAAGCACCTGATGATGTTGGATTTCCCCCCCATGAAAGCTCATGTAATAAATGAAATTCTTAGTATTTAAAAGTGTCACAAGACTCCTTCTTTGTTTTACTGACATAGACTAACACAGATACCCCTTTGGAACGTGTCAACATTTACTATTTGAGATATTGAGGGTGGTGGCAGCCACTAGGGTACCAGCAATGGTAACCCTGTGGTGAATAGACACAAAAGTATATGAAATAAATAATAAACAAGGCACAGCAGGTGACTATTTTGCTATTTACAAAGATTAAAAGTGTCTTCAGAGTTTTGGGGGTTTCTTTGCTGCAACAAATGTTTCAATGAAACTGAAGATGTCTGAAGTTTCCAGCCCTGAGTCAATGGGTAACAAAGTGAGAATAAGTCTTTCTTGAACCACTGCAGTACTTACAACACTTTTCGTTCTTTTTAATGTGAAAAAGACCATTTGCCTCTTCAGTGTGAGACTGGCCAGGCCAGATTAACATGTAGGTCAATCATGACATTTGTAAAGGTTGCTAGTTAAGTTTTGAATGTTTTTATAGCTGGAGTTTGTAGTGGTGTGGACAGAGATTGTAATAACACCTTGAGGGCAAGCTGCCAGACAAGTGACTTCCTCTGTGTCTTCTCTTCAAATATCTCTTCATTGAGGTCACTTGAATGAGAGAAGTCCTCCAGGCAGCATAGAAAAGCTGAAAAGAAGGAGCCAATCAGGGGCCAGAAAGGACATCCCTTCCCTTGCTGCTTGGACTTTGAAGAGGATGGGCTCAGTCCCTGTCTGGAAAGAAAAGCATTCACATCTGCTGGGTCCCTGAATACTTTCTGGGAACAATGGGTATTGACTGTTTCACTGCTTGGTGTCCCATTTTGGTTCCCTCCATTTGACACTTAGACCTCCACTACCAATTCCACCCCCCCCCCCCCATTTATTTGTTGCTGTCTTTGGTTCATTCCAGGGCATAGTGATCCTCCCCATCACTTAAGCTACACGTGACTGGCTAAAAGACTAGCAGGGATATGGAGAGTATTGATATCCTGAGCCCAGGGAACTGAGCCCAGAACCTAGCCAGATAAGGCAAGGCCACTGTGAGTGTCCCTGCAGGTCTGGTTGTAGACAGAACATAGGGACAGTTGCTGAAAGGACAGAACAATTGAGGCTTCTATAATGGGCCCTTGTTGGGCTGTTAAAGAAGGCAATGCCTTAGGGGGGGGGAAAAAGGAGAAAGAAAGAAAATTTAGGCCCACATCCTCATAACAAAACCATGAGAATAATTAGTGATTGTGTACCCAGGAAGGAGAGGAGGGGGACAGTGTGAGCGGCTCAGACAGGAGGCCTGAGGCACCAAAGACCTTTGACACATTAATTTCCTGAGACACACCTCCTGGTAAGACCAAAACAGGCTAGGGCAGAAGTTTTCAAACTTAGGGTCAGGACCCAATAGAGGGTCATAGACCCTCAAGCACTGGGTCACGGCACTCCCAGCTGCCATCACCAAAAGACCAAAATGCATTGCTCAAAGATGTAATTGTTAGGTCACAGGCATACAATATTTTTTTCATCTGGGTCCTGAGAAAAAAAGATTGAAAACCAGTGAGCCAGGTCCAGGGGGAGTACACAAGAGATGTAGGTGGCAAGGCAAGATTCACATGGTGTTCCACAAGGTGAGCACACAGGAGATGAAAGCTCTATGTGTGGGTCAGTACAATGGTATCTAGCTACCCCATCTGGGAGTTGCCCAGGAGATATCAGGTTCTGGTAACGTCTGCTAAGAGCAGCTCCTAACCCGTTGAAGGCTCCAAACACAATGTATGTGGGTGTTTGTCAGTGAAAATCAAGGGGAGGTCTAGATGTAGGTGCCCCAAGCTTCTTGGACCTGTGGAAGTCAAGGTCTGTATTACCGTGGAGGGGTTGACCCACCTGCCTTCAAGCAGGTGGTCTCATCAGAGACCCCAGGGTCCCAGACATGAGGTCCTCACAGACATGGCTGTACAGGTCAAGGTCCCCACGTCCCAATCACAGGGCCACCACAGAGATAAAAGAACCAACAAAAAATCCAAACACACTGCACAGCCAGTCCTTTTAATTCCAAGGACAGAATCAGCAGACTTCCAAACCCTACCTGTCCTGCTGGCACTTGTGCTGTAGCTACCAGAGAGCCACATGGAAGAGAAGTCACAGGAATGCACTGAGTGTGGGAAGAGGATCAGTCAGTCAGTTTGAGACATGCACAGTGGTGGGACTGGGACATTCCAGGAACTCAGATCCCATCCACTGTGAGGGCTGCACCAAAATACAAAAGCGAATTGAATATTGAGGGGGTGGGGGCATGAGAATGGGAGCTGAGATGCATGGGAAAAGTGTGAAACAAGAAACATGGAGGGGGTCCCTGGAGAAGGTCCCTTGGTCTCCACAGGAGCCAAAGCGTCAGAGAAAAGTGTTAACAATCAATGACACCTCTGCCAATGGCATCCAAGAGTCAGCAGCAGGAGGGCAATCTGCGTGCAGGCAGAGGTTGGGATTTTGTGGGTGGGAACATATACTGGAAGAGATGTGTGGTGGAACAGCATCAAGAACATCATCAGGAGGCTATGGGGAAGCCAGAGAGGATCTGTTACCTGGCACTCCTTATGTGTGAAATTCTGCTTGTCACCACATAATGGACAGGTGTTGGGTGTCTGTGAGCCAATCCGACTCATGGATCTTTTGTTGGGTCAACAGCTGAATCCTCCATTGGACTGGGGTGCAACAGTTACTGGGTTATTGGTGTGTCCTCTCCAATGCATCAGCACTGCACCCACTGCTTCCTGACGGGATGCCGCAAAGGGTTGGCAGGATACTGTGTTCAGTGTATACATGGAGGTGCATTCTGGACTTGGGTCACAGGCCACCACATTACTTGGGGGGAGGGGATCACATTGGACGGGGCTGGGGAGACTTGTGGGGCAGACTGCCTAGAGCTCAGACTGGGGCAGCCTCTCTGCCCATGTTAAAGCACTGGGAAGGCAAAGGCATGTAGGTTCGCACAGCCATGTTCTGAATAAACTGATGGGGTGGGTGCACTCCTTTCCTTAGTGCCTGACAGAAGTCTGTGTAACCCCTCAAATCGTCCCATATCTTCTTCTCAGGGGCACAGTGGCTATGTCTACACTACAGGGGTCAGTTAAGCCAGCTTAAAGTAGACCTTATTAAGGCATCTTAGAGCGTCCACACTCAAAATGTCAGGAGACTGCCCATGTCCACACTGGCAGCTGCTAGGTCGCCCTAGGAGTGGTGCATTGTGGGTAGCTGGCCCACAGTGCACCACAGCAGGCATGCCCCTTTCTCCTTGCCTCTCCTTTACTGCAGGAGGTGAGTGACCACACCACCCTCCATACTGTGTGTGGCAACAGGGAGCCCAGGGAGCCTGACGTGGCCCAGCGATGTGCCAGCGCAGCACTCCACACCCTCCATGCATTGCCCAGACTCCTCTGGCTCTGGACCAGGTGCTGCAGAGCAACTGGTAGCGCAGAGGCAGGGTGCAGCTGTTGTGAAGACTCAAACACTAGGAAACAGCACATAGAGGAAGATGAAGTCAAATCACCTCTTGTAATGGGGAAAACAAATCTACAGTTACAATTTAATCTTGCTTTCACACAATCTAATAAAAGAGAAATATCAACTTTCTTTCCTTCTTTCTTTCTATGTGCTGTTTGCCAGTGTTTCAGTCTTAACAACTGCTTTGATTTGCTGTTACAGTGTGACCTGATCCTATGTCTTACACTTCCTTGTATTTATTTCCTACTGTTCTGTAAGCTGCCCTATCTTCAAGCCATCTGATGAAGTAGGATTTTCTCCCTTAAGAGCTCATCTAATAAATAAATTTGTTAGTCTTAAACAGTGCCTCCCAACTCCTTGTTTGTTTTACAACAATATCGGGGTGGTTGGGTTGAGAAGGTGAGACAAATGGGGTCGGGATAAGAAGGGCAAGGGGAGACCCAGGCAGGGTTGCGCTGAGAAAGGCAGAGAGATGGATCAGGCTGAGGTTGGGGGTGGGGGATGTGTGGTTGGGCTGCAGAAGGCAAGGGGACGGACAAGGAGCGTCAGGCTGGAGAATGGGAGAGAGATGCTGGAGAATGGCAAGGGGAGAGAGAAATACAGGGTCAGGCTGGAGAAATGGAAGAGACACATGATGGAGAAGGGCAAGGACAGAAAGACACAGGTTTGGGCTGGAGAAGGGGACAGAGACATGTGGCATAGCACTGGAGAAGAGGAGAGAGACACATTGGAGAAAGGCAAGGGGAGAAAGGCACGGAGGCTCAGGCTGAGGGGGGGAAGATGCGGGGGTCAGGCTGAAAAGGCAAGAGATGTGGGGTTGGTGTGGAGAAAGGGGAGACACTCGGAGCTGGGCTGAGAAGGGGAAGACGCCAGATCAGGTTGGGCTGGAGAGGGAGCGAGATGCGGGGTCAGGCTGGGGGAAAGAGACTTGGGCTGTAGTCCTAGGACTCAGGGCTGCTGGGATGGAGCTACGACATGGGAGGGGGGGTTGATGTGTTGCACCCAGCTGGGAAAGCTCCCCGCTGTGTTGTGCCTTCTAGCCACCCCCCATCCCCATATTTATAATAGCTAGAAGGTCAATTAAGTTCACTTAAGCCCTATCCTGGGCCACATTGGTTTAGCCATGTTAGTCTAGTCCACCAAAAAAGAACAAGGAATTGTGTGGCAGTTAAAGACTAACAGATTTATTTTTCACAACTACTGAATCAACTTTTCAAGTGAGAATTATTAACTCAACTTAAGCAAATGATTAAGTCGACTTAATATCTTCCCAGTGTGACCAGGACTTTGTTTAAGTCAGTTTAAGGGGCTTTAAGTTGACTTAAATCTGTAGTGTAGACATAGCCAATATGAGCTAGCAAATCATCTCAGCAGATCGTTCTCCAACCATGAGTAGTGCATTCACACAGACATCATGAAGACCATCTTCCAAAAGTGTGGAGTTCAGAATACAGGCTTTTTCACAAGGCAAGGAAATTTCTTCACTTTTGCTTCTTACTGAACTATGGTTTGGGCTCAGTTGCTGATAGGTTCCTTCCACTTTTTTGTGTTTCCTGCCCTCTCCATTGAGACCGAGATTTCTGCTGAAGGGCTCAGCCTCACCTCATCAACATTGTTTCATCACCCTTCTGAATCTTTTGGTGGAGGCTCTAATCAGCTTCTTCTTGGTCCCAGATATGGTTAACAAAGATATAGTCACCTACCTAATACAAACCATGAGTCCCTGAATGTCATGACTTGAAATCTTCCTAGATGAAATCCTTGGGGATGGCATGTCCTGAACCAACTGGAGAGATTCTTCTAGGGACTAGAAAACAATCTGGTAGAGTGATGTAGCTGGCAAAATGGAAGAGCATCTGGTCTAGCCTGCACAGAAGGGTGTTTTGCTACTGCAGTCACCTGTACTGTTGATGCTCAGCTGCTTACTAAATGTAAAATACTAGCAGCTATCAATGTTGTCAGTCAGAGTCCACATAGCTGTGGTTTCAGCTTTCTGTCCATGGATCAACAGTCGAACTTTCTCTATCTCCTCAAATGCTGTTTACTCAAGGTCCTGGACAGACATTAAGTCAAATGTGCTGGCTGATTCTAACCTGGGATCTAACTTTAATCCTATAAAAGATTATGAGATTCTCATTTGAACCCCTGACAAGATATTTTTTTTCTCTACTTGCCCTGGAAGTTGGTCTTCCAGATAGATATTACTCTGGCCACAAATTTCTCTAAGATCAGGACCATCAGTTAAGAGTCACCATATGCATTGGAATGGACTTGAATCATACATCTTTATGAAGAACCATTGTGACAGGTTAGGAGCTCTTTTTTTTTTTTTCCTGAGCTGAATGATAAGTGATTCCCCACAGCCATATTTTATGTGTGGTTGAAAATGACAGCATGAATGTTGAGAAGCCAGTGAGAATGATACAAGGATCTCTTAAAGCTGTAGACTAAATAAAGTTTCCATAAGGCAGGATTGGGAGTGTCAGCAGAAGTGGTGGGGGCATGGGAGGGGAAGAACAGAGTGCAATACTGACTTGTGGGAAAATGCAGTGTTTGGCACAAGGTGTGTTGTATCCAGATCACTACAGAGTGGGGTGAACATTGTACATTTAGTGTGTGTATGCTGTTTTGTTTATTTTTAATAAAGAGAGTTTTTGAATGTTAATGTGCAGATCTCCTTCACTGTTAAAAGATCATGCAAACCTGGAAAGAATTATGCCCAGTGACCTACAGACTGGGAAATCATGGTATTTTGATTAATTTGTTCAAACAGAGGGTATGTCTACACTAGCATATTAGTCCAGATTAAGGGGGCTTAATCAGGAATAATTTGCTCGCTGTCTACACTAGGCTTTGCCTAGTTTGAACTAAAAGAAAAATTAATTTGAACTAAGCAAAGTTTAGTTTGAACTAGTTAGTTTGAAGGGTAAGTTAGAACTAAGTGCTTACTTAGTTCAAATTTATTTTGAAATTTAGTTCAACCATTCAACAATGTAGTCATGCTGGTTCAAACTAAATAAATTCTGATTGAGTTTGAAGTAGTGGTTAGTTCAAACCAGCTTTTTTTTTTAATAAATTGAACTAAAAAAATTGTTTGAACTAAAAAAAAAATATGTGGCTACCTCAAACTAACTTCAAACTGCTTAGTTCAGACTAAACAAGTCCAAACAAAGCAGTTAGCTGTAGATATAGCCAGAGAGGCTAGGTAGAGGAGAACCTGAACTCTAGAACACAACCTGGAAAGGAAAGGTGCCTTTCCCCCACAACACTAAGGACTGGGAATGGTTGCTGGGGAGAGAGCTTAAACAGGTTGTACCTTGAGCTGTTTCAATTTCTGTAAAGGGGCCTGTGCTAGTGTGTGGGGAACAGTCTCATCTCTGATCATCTCCATCTACCCTCCCCACTACAATGATATCCAGTGCAATTATCCTAAGTGGGATAAATGAAAAATGAACATTAGTCCACTGACTTCTGACCATGTGCTGATCACTGAAGGGGGTCAGGAAGATGTGTTTTCCTAAGGCGCAGTGTTTCATCCTGAGGAGTTTATCATTATGTTGGACAATCTGTATGGCCATTTGCTGGAGAGAGGCTATAAGACCGGAGCAATTGTTGCTCTGTGTGGAAAAAACTTTGACAAGAGGATGCACCAAAGCCTCTCCAATGTGCACATCAGACTTGGGATTTTAGCACAGGGATCATCAGTGGGTGAAGCAGAGGATGATCAGATTCCATGACAACGAACAGCAGCACTGAAAGACTGATAGATAAAACAGAGTGTCCAGACCTTGGCTCTTCTTTCCTCTCTGGGGTTGAGCAGCGCAGCACCAATCTAGCAAGCCTGCAGGACACACCTTACCTGATCCCCTGAGGCTCTGTAATCAGTGAATCATTTCTTTACTCCCAGAGGAAATCCTTAGCCTCGATTTCTCCAGGGTCTATTTTTAGCAATTCCATCCTCTCAGAGAACTCTGGGATTTGCCCTGGACTCCTTTTGAACCTGACAGTCCTCAAGGACTGTACGGAGGGATCATAAAGGCCCTGCCCAGCACTGAAATCATGAGACTTGAAATTCAAACCTTGATTCTGAGGTCACAAGAAGGAGTTCTCCTTTCTGCTGTGTTGTATTTCGGTGAGTTGCCTGTTTCTGTAACAATTTTCATGTTAAAGGTTAAGAAAGGGCTCAAGAGAAGAACAATCTGTGCAGAACTTCCCCAGTAGGGAGAATTGAACTGTTTAGTATTCTCAGAAACAGCAAAGAATTTTGCTTGTAAAATTGAAATTAAAGACTTTTTGTAAATATTTTTAATACATTTGTTTTTAGGAGCATTTGTATGTTTCTTAGTGTGTGTTTCTCTCTGTCTCACTATCTTTATTTAGTTTCAATCATTTCTTCTCTTCTTCACCCTAGTTTTCAAAGACAGACACTTTGCTGCCATATTATCAAGTGTAGCCAAAGCCTCAGCAGTGGGTAGGTGGGACACCAGAGATTTCTCTACAAGAATGGATCACACAGGACTTTACCAAGTGGCTAGGTTCTGCTCTCATATTCTGCCTTACAAGGTACCAGAGGTATAGCTGTGTTAGTCTAGTTCACCAAAACAAGGAAGAAGTCCTGTGGAACGTAAAGACTAACAAATTTATTTAATGCAAGAACTTTTGTTGGAGAAAATCCCATGAAAGGTCATGTGAAAAAATAAATATCTTGTCTTTAAGTGCCACAGATTCCTCACTTGTTTTGCGCTAAGGGTATCACTACAGCATAAGACTGAAAGAAACACTGATGACACTGAAAGAAAACTCAGGGCCCCCAAGTTTTGAAATCCCCATCTTTCATGCCCAATGTCAGGATGTGACATAAATTTGGGGGTCCCCTTCAAAATCCCTGAGCCACCAGATAACAGCTCTTGCTGTGCCAATGCCTCCAGCTGTGATTACCATGGTGGTGAGCCTAAAGATCCACCATATGGGTGAAATTTCATTTCAAATGAGATCAATGACCAATCTCCAGTCAGTCTCAGAATTTCACTCTAAGGTTGTGTTTAGGAACTCAAAGAAAATGCCTGGTTTTCACTGGCCATGAGCCTCCAGTGACTTCAACCAGAGTCGTCCTGTGACCTCGAAGGATGGGTGAGCTCATGTGGACCCGAGTAGCAATCACAAGACAGTAGCTGAAAATTTTATAAAAGAGCTTTGAGGTTTGAAGATGATTTTGTCGAGTGGGAGCTATTCTCTCTGCTCCAATTAATCTCTGGTTATGTAAAGAATTAGAAATAACAAACGCAGTAAAAATAAAAGCATGTTTCCAAATTAGAGGAAACCAAGCAATTTTGGAAATCTCAATGAGGAAGATCCAGGAACACACAGCATGTGGGAGAGATGGCAGATGCAGTATCCACAACTCAGTGGCACATTGTGTTGAAACAGTACTAGATTGTGAAATGACATCCTGCCTAATTCAGGCACCAAATAGGTGTAACTAGGCCATCTGATTTATTCTGAATCCGGAAGGGGTCTAATATAATCTGAAAATTGTAGTAGATTTCATTGGACACCATCCTCTCTCCAGCCCATCTCCTCCTCTAAGTAAATCCACAACAGCCTCAGAGCAACTCCAGCACTTGCCAGGAAGGAAAAGCAAGAGCAGGACATTGTGTCTGGATTCTAACTGGTGTCCTTTGGAGGAAGATTTGGAAGTACTGGGTCCTTTTAGCCTCTAAGTTATCTCTGTCCTCATTTGGGGTCTTTCCCACTGTCCCTTTTTTAATAATCTTGAATATTATATTATGCAACTGCAGGCATTTCATCAGTGGAAAGAAATACTGATGTTTGCTCCTCAGTTGGTTCAATCTGCCATTAGGTCCCACACTGTGTCTCTTCTCCTTCCACATCCCACACTGCCTTGATTGCAAAAGAACACAGAGGACCAGTGTCCTCTCTGTCTTTCACAGTTAGCAGTGGCTCTCACTACCTTAACACCAACCCAAGTACAATCACATTGTGTTTTTGGTGTTATTCCCCCATCCTACTTGTGCTGTCTCCCAAAGGTATCTACTTCACCCGGTCCCCATATTCATATCTTCTCAAGATATAAAGCCATTGTAGATGGCAACTTTGTGCTCCCATCAGAGTTCTTACATATTATATGTTTTTTTTTTCTGGTCCCTTGTACACTGGGATTGTATGTTTTTATGCCAATTATGTGAAACAAAGTTTCTTTACGGATGCTCATAACCTATTCTGCATGATTCCTATTATGATATATTTCCTGCAGCCTCATGCATGTGTACCTATGTGTAGCATCACTCAGGAGGGTGGGAGAAAGACAGAGCTCTCTTCCAGCAACATGGAAACCAGTGGTTTTCAAGCCCGTTTTCTTTGGACACAGTTGTAAAACATCATTTATGCCCATGACCCAAAAATTACATCTTTGAGTAATGCAGTCCAGTCTTTTTGTGGCAGCAGCAGGGAGTGACGTAACCAAGTGGCTGAAGGTCTGTCACTTGGTCCCAACCCTAAGTTTGAAAAACCACTTATGTAAACCATCAAAGCTGAAGCAAACAATTACCTGGAGAAGGCAACACATAGATGCTAATAGAGGTGGCTCAGACCAGATAAAGGCTATGTCCACACACTGTTTTTAAATCAAAACAACAACCATAGTTTGGATTTTAAAAATGTCATGTCCAGACAACATTTTGTTGTTTCAAAATGACAAGTCCCATCATTTCAAAAGAACAAACCTTATTTAGAAATGGTAAAACCTACTAAGAATTCAAAATAGTTGTTATATCAAAATGGTTGTTTCAAAATAACGGCATTCGGACATGTTATTTTGAAACAACCATTATTCCAATTAAACACTTGCCCTTCTCCTTCTCAGGGTGTCTTCCTTTTCCTATATATTGGGTGGGGGCATCGCCCAGTGAGGGGGCCATGTTACCACACATCCCATGGTGTCCCTCTCCTGAATCGAAATAGCAAGTCCTGTGTCTGGACTTGCTATTTCAATTTGGTGGTTTTGCTGGATTTGATTTAAGTTAAACCAATTTAATGGCTTTATTTTGAATTAACTTATTTTGATTTAACTGAAATCATATTAACCCTGTACATGTGGACATAGCCAAAGAGACCACCTTACCCAGACAGTGAGAGCTGAGGGGGAGTTTGAAACAAAGAGAGGCACTTGGAAGTATAGTGGGGCTTTTCTCCTGAGAATCTTCATCTTGAAACAACTCCAAGCAAGATCTGGGCCCTGCCTGGCTTCAGGCAGAGACTGGCTGTGCAAACATCTAACAGCCGGACACCTTGAGCATAAACTTGTACTATGAGGTCAGTTTGGATAGAGATATAAGGTTAGTATGAGTGTTTTACCTTTTATTTCTTTGTGGTCTCTCCTGATGCATTTATATTGTGATTCTGCCATGACTGGCCATTTTCTCACTTAGATTTATAAACTGATCAATAAACTTGTAGTTGTTTTATGTAAAGCTGTGTGGTCTTTAGAGGGTATAAGTGAAGAAGGCTGGGCATAACCCATTTCTTTGTTAAATGAATAGATGTGAGTGTATTGTAATTTGGAGGGGGTCCCAATCTCTATAGACAGTGGCTCTCCTGGTAGGCTAACCGCAGTTGCATGTACTTGCTGGGGGGCTTTCATTTGAGTCGCCAGAAGGCATACATCCACTGCCTGGGAATAAATGCAGGTGAGAGGCTGGAGTGGACTGACTCAGGAGTGAGTGATCACTTGGCGGAGTGTGGGTTCAGGACTGGGAACTGGGAGGTCACAGAGGCACACTGGACTGGATCCGGGGAGCAACCTGTGACAACATCATCTCCCATCATAGTGCTCATTCACCGGGCTTGCTTAGCTCCCTCTGCTAAGGTCTCTGGACTGGATCATGACCTAAATAATTTGATGCCATATGCAAAAGCTGATGCCCCACATCACACTCAACTGTCCAGATTTTTAATGACTCTAGACTTTTTACTGTGCTATCTGTTACCAAGTGTGTGACCTCCACGCTGTAGTCATCTCCATTCACAGGAGCTTTGAGCATTTCTGAGCCTGATCTGCACTTTGACCACTAACCCAGGTACCTGTCCTGACATCATAAACTTAACTTAAAATGTTTTATGGGAGTTTAAGGGTTTCACTCTTTTCCCTTTGCTGGGTGTAAGTGACATCTAAAATAAGTCCATTGTGATTCTTCTTCAGTCACACCCTCTAAAGACTTATTCACTGGGCACTTACTGGCATCTCACATCATCTCCTATCATGATTCTTCTTCACTGGGCTTGGTTAGCTCTATCTGCAAAAGGCTTCTTAACTGAACCATGACTCAACTAATTGGTGCCATCTGCAAATATTGCCTCCCCACTGCTCACCCGTCCCCTTTTCTAGATTGTTAGTAACTTTCAAATATTTGCCAAGCTCTTTGATAACATGTGTGTCCCCCCTTCACTGCACTTCTCTCTTCACAGGCACCCTGAACAATTCTAAGCCTGATTGTTGCTTTGATTTATATATGGCACCTTTCAACCTCACCTTGCCGAGTCCATCAAAATTAATCCTCAATGGCATCCCTGGCCTGGAAGCTGCACACATCTGGATTTCCATACCTTTCTCTGCATTCTACATTATAAGCCTTTTGGGAAATTTAACAGTTTTGCTTGTTGTCAGCAAAGAGCAGACCCTGCACAAACCCATGTACTTGCTGCTCTGCATGCTAGCACTCACAGACATTGGCCTATCCAGCTCAGTGATCCCGAGGGCTCTGTGCATATTTTGGTTTGGTTTCAAAAACATCACTGTGGATGGCTGCCTCACCCAGATGTTCTTCTTTCATGCAATTACTAGTATGCACTCAGCTGTGCTCGTGACAATGGCCTTTGATCGTTATGTGGCAATATCTGACCCTCTGAGATATGCATCCATCCTCACCAATGCACAAACCGCTAAGCTAGGGCTACTGGGTTTGACGCGAGCTGTTCTTTCTGTTCTGCCAGCAGTAATGCTCCTGTGGAGGCTGCCATTCTGTGCCAATCGTGTTATCCAGCATACGTACTGCGAGCACATGGCAGTTCTGAAATTATTATGTGTGGACACTACAGTCAACCAGATGTATGCCTTAATTGCAGTTCTTGTGTTCAGTGCCTTAGATATTACACTCATCGGAGTGTCCTATGGTTTGATCATCAGGGCTGTCCTGAGAATCAACTCCAAGGAAGCCCACCAAAAGGCACTCAACACTTGCTCAGCCCACATCTGTGTGATAACCATGTCTTACACTTCCAACATCTTTACCTCCCTGACACACAGGTTTGGTCAGGGCATTGGTGCCCATGTTCACATCATCTTGGCCAATCTCTATGTTGTCATTCCACCTATGCTCAACCCTATCATTTATGGGATCAAAACCAAAGAGCTTCGTGAGAAAGTGGGAAAATATATTTGCAGAATGTGATTGCCAGGGGGCACCCTCATTTTTTAAATGCATTACAAGAGGAGGAAACATCTCATTAATCAACAGTACTCTGTCACAATTTAGCTAAGCTCAGCCTTGTGGAAATTCACAGTCTCAAAAGTTTGTCATTCCTAATGTGTAATCACTTCATCAGCAAACAGTGCTCTTCAGTTGCTGAGTTTCATCCTTCTGAAATTTTCCTGGTCTAACAGCATCAGCCATCATGTCCCATCCATACATAACCTGTCCCTATGTAACATGTCCCTGTTTTTTCCCCCCATAAATTGCAGAAAACCAGCACTGATGAGTTTTCATAGGCTCTTAGCCGTGTTTTCCATAAGTATTAATGTTGATTCCTAGCATTCTTCACTCTCATCCATCTCTCAGGCTGTGTTCACACACAGGGGGTTATTTCGATATGGTTGTTTCGAAACAACTTGTATCGAAATAACACCTTATTTCGAAATAACTTAATTCAAATTAACAGTTTGTTAATTTGAATTAAGGAGAGAAGCTCAAAGTGAAATAGCAGGTTCAGGCAACAGGTATTTCGAAACAAGTCACTGTTGTTTCGAAACAACATGTTCGCACGGCGTTGTTTCGAAACAATGTGACCCATTGTTTTGAAACAACCGTCCGTCGTGTGAACAGCCTAAATCTTATTTCAAAACAACCTCTGTTGTTTCGAAATAAGAGGGCTGTGTGAACACAGCCTCAGTGTTTTGCACTCTTCTGGTATCACAAAGTCTTCAACTCTGTCATCCACCAGACCTGAGCTATCTCTTCCAGTCCTCAGTGTCAATAAATCAGTATTTTCCATTCATACCCAGCAGATACTTGGAGATTTCTCCTCTTATTATTACCCATTCCCAAAGGGATGAAATCTCCCTCACTTTACTGTTCATTTTGGAGACACATTTGAAATAGGCTGTGTTCACACAGCATTTTTGTTTCAAAACAAAGAGGTTGTTTCAAAACAAACAAAAAAAACATGTTCACAAGACGCACAGTTGTTTTGAAACAATGCGAACGCGTTCTTTCAAAACAACAGTGTTGTTTCGAAACAAGTTAAACCCCATTTGCAGGCAAAACAACCTTGTTTCATAACCATTGTTTCAAAACAATGCGTGTGAATGTGTTGTTTCGGAACAAGGTGTTCCAAAACAACATTTGAAGGACTGCCCCCTCAGCACCCTGGCCAGGGAACCCTCAGCACCCTGGCCAGGATGCTGAGGGGTGTCCGCTGGCTGGCAGAGGGTGCCTGCAGCTCCGCTGTGCAGAACCCAGCGGGGATCAGCGCTGGGCTGCGCTGAACCCCACGGGTGTCTGCAGTCCCCTCCCCAAACGAAATAGCATGTTCACACTGTGAATTTGCTATTTCATTTCCTGCCTTTTTCCTTATTTCGAAGTAACTTTTTGTTAATTTGTCATAAGTTATTTCGAAATAAGGTGTTATTTCGATATAGGTTGTTTCAAAATTACATATCGAAATAACCCCCTGTGTGTGAACACAGCCATGGAGATTTGTGGAAATTAACAAAAAATCTATTTAATGGAAGAATGCAGATACAAAGTTGAAATAGAAAGAGTAATGCAGAATATGATGAAAGACACAACATCATGATTTCCATTCCTATACCATTCAATTGCCTTTTCTGAAACCAATTGTGTACTGTCTCTCAGCAGCTTCTCACTTTCTCCCTGTCATCACAGGGATTCAGAGATTTCCATTTGACACCCTGCTTTGATGGTGAAAAATACAGAGATTCAGAGATTTCCATTTGACACCCTGCTTTGATGTGAGAAATGACAAAAATCAAGACATTTTGTTCATGATCTAGACTAATAAGAGGATCTCCTACTGTCTGCTTTGTTACTTTTGGGGCTTTTACATTCTGTGTTTTGGCTCAGGCCATGACACCAGTAACCAGCCAACAAGTATAATGGTTTGACACTGGTTTCTAGAAGCTTTTTTACTCCTTGCAGGATGATGCCTGCAGTCTCTACGAATCCACACATCTGAGTTCTGTCGAAAGACAAGTCCCAGAAAGGTTAGGAGACTTTTTGGGGTTTCCCCCTTCTGAAGTGTCTGGTTTTCTAAGAAAGGCCTGGATGGCACTAGTGTAAAGCCCAACAGCACCCAATGTCACTGCAGCCCCTGCTATCACTCCAGGCATGATGCTGGTGGCCCTGAACCCAATCACCATGCTTCCTCAGTCCCACATGCCAGCCCTGGTCCTGACCTGGTCCCGAGCCTGATCCAGCTGTGGCAGGCTCTCCACTGCAAGCCCTGGCCGAAGCTGGCCCTGGCCAGCTTGCTACAGCTAACTCCAGGCCCACACTGGTCAGCTCGCCCACCTGAGCCCCCTCCGCTAACCCCTAGCCTGATCAGGCACCAAGTCTAATCTGGCCACACCACTGCCAGCCCCACTGTCTGAGCTAGGCCCTGAGCAGCACAGCCAGCAGCTCCCCATTGTAGGTCAGCCTTCACTCCAAAGTGACTGAGCTGCTCTAGGTTCTTCCAGCTCCCTGGCTCCTCTGGCAGCTCTGCTTCTGGCTGCTGCGACTGATTTCCCCGAGCTTGGCTCAGGCTGATGCTCTAGCCTTAGCTCTGCCCTATGCAAGATTGCTAGATTTCTACTTCATCCATAACGTAAAATGCCTTAATAGTAGCCACAAAGTAACAGCTTAGTTATTGAAACACTGTTTTCTTTAATAAACACCTTGATCTCTATGGCTGTGTTCTCACACAGCCAGTTATTTGGATATGGTTGTTTTGCAACAACCGTATATCGAAATAACCCTTATTTCGAAACACCTTATTTCGAATTAACAAAATGTTAATTCGAAATAATGAAAAAAACGGGAATCGAAATAGCAAGTTCACACTGTGAACTTGCTATTTCGGTACCGGGTCCAGGGGGCTGCAGCCCCCTGG
>ML682096.1:1097902-1133903 GCA_007922195.1 Podocnemis expansa
TTGTTTCGTCCCCAAATGGGGTTTAACTTGTTTCGAAACAACACAGTTGTTTCGAAACAAGGGCTTCCCCTTGTTTCGAAACAACTGTGCGTCGTGTGAACAGCTGAAACCTTATTTCGAAACAACCTCTGTTGTTTCGAAATAAGGAGGCTGTGTGAACACAGCCTATGTGAAACAACAAAGGAAAGCTTCCCAGCAAATCTTTAATTAAATAAAATGAGTTACAAGCCCCAGCAGGAGTTCAGGCACATTGGCAGCTCAGTGCATCGGTGCTAATCAAATTCACAAGTGGAATCCAGGCCCTGGATCTTGTGCCTTGGCAAGGGGGCTAGAAAGTGTTACCCCCCTCTCCCCCCGAAAAAAAAAACAACTTTCAATGCTAGCAGCTTGGCCATTCCAGAGCACCCTTTGTGCATTGTCCCAACTTTTTGATTTCAGAACCTTCCCCTCTGCACACATTTTTTTTTGAAATGCCCCACCCTGTTCTGGCCAATAATGCCCTTCAAATACTGTAGGTTATCAATATGGTATCAAATGAAGGAAACCCCTGTAGAGGAATTCTCAGTAAGCGGGGGCCACAAACTTAGTGAGGATTGGAGCTTTATTCTAAACAGCTGACGGCCCAAGGGCGAGTACTCAAGAGCCCCTGAGAATAATGTACATTATTCTTATATAGTGACATACTACATCATATTGCAAAGCCTAAACTATTGCTGTATAGCCAATTAAGCTCTGGGTCGAGCCTTTTTGAACCAAAATTTCCCCAATTACAACCTATTCTCTTTGACCCGCCTTATCCCATATACCCTCCAATCATAATTCACCTGTGCCATAGATCTTTCGCCTAGTCCTTGAGCTGACCCAAATGGGCTGACTTTCAGAAATCTGCAGGCAAATCCAAACACCTTCTCTATTTCCAAATTCCAGTACACTGTCCTTCAAGCACAGCTCTCTACAGCTTCCTTATCAGCTAGTTGCTTCTACTGACCCTCTTCCAGGTGTGCTAGTAAGACAGAGAAAATGCAGCTCTCCCCCCTCTCAAGGCCTGCTGAGCTATCCATCTGTGTCTCAACACTGTTAGGCCTCAGCACTCTGCCAGGCCTCAGACCCGCAATTCTTCCACACCCCAAAAGGTTTCCCATCCTGTCTTGGGCCTCCTCTTCATGAGAATTTGGGGGGCTGGATTAGCAGGGGCTGTTGTCATCACCCTGAAAGGAGTAAAAAGGCTGCTGGGAGCCAGCTGAGACCATTCTGCTTGTGGGCTGGTTACTGGTGTTAGGGCTGTAAGCCATACATAACAGCACAGCCTTAAGTCCCCAAGACTATATAGAAGATGGTGACATGGGACCCCTGGCCCCATGATTAGGAATGGTGCTGCCCAAAATATTGCACACTATACCACTTTGAGCATCTGAGTGGGGTGCTGCTTTAGACCCCATAAATCTCCTGGATGAGAGAGGGCTTGTGGAAGACTCTTCAGAGATGAAAGATAACTGTCATTAGAACATGGATTTTGAAGATTATGTAAATGGAAAGACTGAGGTCTCATATTTGTTTATTTTCTGTGACACATCTGTGTTTCCTTTTCTTCCTTATTTCAACTTTACATCTCTGCTATTTCTAATAAAGATTTTACTTAATTTTGAGCCTAGTCTGTGTGCTATAGGTTTTCCAAAATGAAGTGAAAATTGAGGGCAGATTTCTTTTCTTCAGGGGTATGGACCACATCAGATAATTCCAAATCTCTGCTACTGAGGAACTCAGGGGGACTGATGTGAGCAGACTCACAAGAGCATTGGATACTGGGGGACAGGTGGATTGCTAGGTGGGGATCTTGTGATGGTAGAGAGGAGAAAAAAATCAAAGATGGAGGAGGGTGAGGAATGGTGATAGTCAACCACCATATGGATGGCAAATAGGGCTAAGAGCATAGGAGAAGACATCAGCTCTGCTTTTCTGGCCATCACAGAAAGGTGAAGTGACAGGGTTTGGGGGGGGTGGGGGTTGACAATATGATATGCTGCAGCCATCAGCACACCCTGTAATGTGATCTGGGTGCCTTTTCTGTTCACGTTTGTGGTATGATAACGTGGTGCCCAGCCTGAGAAAACAGAGTTTTCTATTGGATAACTTACATTGGAAAGCTCTGTCTTCAGGTATCTAACAAAGTAGGATCTTCTCTCATGAAAGCTCTTTGATAAATACATTTCTTGTTCTTTAAAAGTGCCACTACACTCTTTTTTTTTTCTTTTACTAGTTAGGAGGTATCTCTCAGCACCTTTAACTGGTGTATGGATAGGTCTCCATATCTAGTTAGGAGTTGTATATACTGTGATATTCCTAACTTTTGGCAATTTTCATAAAATTGATGAAAAATTATTAGACTTGTGTCTGTGACTTTCTGTGTCCCTTGCCTTCTTCTTCAAGTCTTCCTGTGAGCTCTCGATCTAAAACAATAGATACATCAGTCAATGGATCTGAAATCACAGATGTTGCATTACTACATCATGCAATTTATATTTAGCTGGTGTTATGCAGGGTCTATAGGGGGGTATCCAGTAGATGCTCTCGAGTCCAGTGTGGTGCTTGTCACTTTTTATGGGACTTCAGCTGTCAAAAGGGGAAAAATAGAATGAGGCTAGGTCAAATCGAGCAGCAACCAAAGGTTTCACATAGAGGGCAAAAGCCAGTAGCATATTTACAAATATAAAGGCATGCCACTGGACGCTATTTGGTTTACATACTGGGCAATTACATTAATGTAACAGCAACATAAGCAAAGCAGAAGGAAAGGTATTTAATTATAGGTTAATCTAATAGCTATATTAGCAAAAAGCAGAGCACTTAAACATAGCTTATGCAATAGAACAAAATATTTGCCATTGTGATAGGACATTCAGGTGCACATGACCGCAGTCAGTCAATCACGCTTACTCAACCAACTACATGGTGGCCAGGCCCAAAGTTAGCTAGGTGAAGTGGCCTGAAGCAATGAGGGAGCTCACAGTGTGCACTGACTCTGATTGCAATCAGATGGCAGCTATCTCCTCAAGTCCCCAGAGTCAGGTCCTTATATTGAAGCAAGAAGTCTTCTGTAGGCTGTGCTGGGATGTGACAGGTCCTAGAATAATGAGCTGAGAAGGTGGGGCACTGAGGGAAGCCCCTCTCTTCATCCTCATCAGTCAAAGGGTCATTGTTTTCCACAGCTTGCTTTCCTTCTTTCTTTCTTTCTTTGGTCACATACTTCAGCTCCCTGCTCTATTATTTTCCAGTTTTCACCCATATGTGACAACTCACATGTGTCCGGTGTTCATTATGAAGCAAGCAATGTCTTATCTAAGAATTACATTGTAAGCAATCCATTCTCAGAAAACAGCAATCTTGCTCCAGTTCTTAGCTAAAATAGAAGGGAATTTTGAACCCACTTGATCTATGTCTTGTGAGGATATATTAACTTATAATTGTGTCTCTTAACTAGCATTTGCAGCAACTATAAACTGAAAAAAAGGAAAAGAGGAACATGGTCAAAGGTCCTTATGCCTAAGTTTTCCACGGCCTATTTGACATAAAAGATATATGGTCAAAGGTCCTTAGTCCTAAATTTTCAAGGCCTAACTGACATAGGTAAGCACAACACTGGGGGTTGCGTATTGAAGCAAAGAGAAAGGCTGGATGCAGCATGTCCAACCTCCTAAGGAAGGTCAGGCACTGGGAAAGGCCTCTGATGTGGGGGAGGATTTAACCACACTGACTTAAAAGAGCTGGTCTCATCAGAGACCCCAGGAACAGAGCCATACAGCTGTCATACACAAAGAGACCTCACTTGGCACAGTAATGATCTACATGTCCCAGGCTCAGGCTCCATGAGAGACAGAAGTAATAATAAACAAAGCAAATATACAACTTTCCCAATCCCTTTGTGTTCCAGCTCAGAATCTGCAGCTTTTTTCCCTGGTCTGCTCCCTGGCACTTCTGCTCTAGGTTCCAGACAGCCACAAATGTGAGAGGAGTCCCATGAATGCCCTGACTATGTGAAGTGGTTCAGTCAGCCAGTATAACTTCTGTGGAGTGATAGGATTGGTGCATGGTGCATGATGTGCTGTCTCCTGATCACAAAGGAGCGGTGAGCATTGTATATTTGGCATAAATATACTGTCAATTTCCAAAGGGATAGCTGTGTTAGTCTAGTCCAGCAAAAAAAACAAACAAACAAAAAAAAAACCCAACAACAACAAGGAGTCGTGTGGCACTTTAAGACTAACAGATTTATTTTCTGCTTGAGCTTTCATGGGAGAAAAATCCCACTTCATCAGATGCTTCAAAGATGGGTGAACTTACAGAATGGAATGAAAATAAATGCAAGCAGGTGTAAAACATAGGATCAGGTCATACAGTAACAGCAAATCAGAGCAGTTGTTAGGTTCAAACCATGGGAAGCCTGAAGTCAAATTACCTTTTGTAATAGGAAAAGAACCCATAGTCTCGTTTAAGTCCTGCTTTCACAAAATTTAGCTTGCATATTAATTTGAGTTCAGGTGTTTCTCTTTGGCTGTGTCCACACGGCACTTTTCTTTCAAAACAACAGCCGTTGTTTCGAAAGAAAAGTTGCCATATCCAAACGACATTTTGTTATTTTGAAATGACAGGACTCCGTTGTTTCAAAATAACAACCATTATTTCAAAAGCGGTAAACCTCATCTGCTTTTGAAATAGCCATTGTTTTGAAATAGCTGTTTTGAAACAATGGCATTTGGGTACATTGTTTCAAAATGGCTGTTTCAAAACAACACGTCCGAATGGCTGTTTCGAAACAATGGGTCAAAAAACCATTGTTTTGAAACAACGCTATTTCGATAACGGTTTTAGGTGACCTTCTTCCTCCCAGAGTGCCCTGGGCCAGGAAGTGCCCTCTAGGCTCGTGCCCAGTGGCTGTGAGGCTGACTAGCAGCGCAATGGCTGAGGCATGAGTGGCTCTCTCACAGGGATGGCAGAGGGGATCCGTTTGGTCCCAAAGTCAGACCCTTGCCCTCCTCTGCATCTGGGCACAGGATGACATCCTGGAGCGGTTCAGGGCCAGCCACAGGAATGTGGATGTATACGCTGACATCGCCCAGGGGCTGTCAGACAAGAGCTTTGAGCATACCACAGAGCAGGTGTGCTCGAAGGTGAAGGGGCTTCAGCAGGAGTATGCCTGGGGATGGGATACCAGGCAGATCCATGGGGCAGCAGCTGCCCCTTTTTCAACGAGTTGCACAGGTTCCTTGATGACGAGCCCAGTGGCCCACCCCACCGTAGGCACCTGCGGGACTCTGCCGAGGCACGCAGTAGTGCCACAGAGCTGGAGGGGGTCCCCTCCAAAGCAGAAGAGCCCCTGGAGGTGGGCGAGAGCAGGTGCCCGAGCACGGCTCCACCTGCCAGTACTAGTTGCACACAGTCCCCCTACTGTCCATGTCCTCTGCAACTGTAATGTCCTCACAGGCATCAGCTTTTCGCTCCATCCAGTGCTCTTTACTTTCAGATTGTTACCCATCACCTTCTAGCTATATACAGTCTGGTCTCAAAGCCTCAGGGACCTCTCTGCTCCAGCCATGAATCAAGGATAGCCCCTTTATTCCTGTGACTTCTCCTTTTCCTGGCTCTGTCCACCTTACTCTTCTTTCTAGGGGCTTTGTATCGTGTCTGGCTAACAAGCCCACCAGTTATTCCTCATCACCCAACTCTCTGCAGGGTTCTCTCTGCCTTTGCTAATTCCCTCCATCAGGGCAATAGTGGCTGGGGGCTGT
Organism: Podocnemis expansa; assembly: GCA_007922195.1. Lineage (NCBI taxonomy): Eukaryota > Metazoa > Chordata > Testudines > Podocnemididae > Podocnemis > Podocnemis expansa. The sequence goes on from ML682096.1 coordinate 1,103,686, forward strand.
GTCAGCCTGTATCGCCCAGCACCATATCTCAGATTGTTTTATTTAGTATCTGTCCATGTTAGCACTTTGAGCTGTGTCTTACCGAGCCATATAGCAGGACAGCATGTCCGTTTCCTCTGTTCATTCACTTAAATTACAACCTAGTTAGGCGTTTGAGGGTTTTTGTTGTTGTTGTTGTTGTTGTTGTCGTTGTTGTTTTTAATGGGCATATATCTTGCACCGATTGACATTTAATGTCATCTCTGGCCATGATGCTTATACACCAGGCTGGGTTAGCTGTCTCTGTAGAGTTCTCTGGAGGGGATTGTGACCTAAACAATTTGATACAATCTACAAAAGTTGCCACCTCACAGCTCACGCCACTTTTCAAATCCTTAGTAAGTATAAATTCTTTATTGTGCTATTTGTTATCAAGCGTTTAACCTCCTCACTGTCCTGCTTTCCCTTCGCAAGCCCCTTGAGCATTTCTGAGCCTGATTGGTGCTTCAACCACTAAACAAGGAGCCTGCCCTACCATCACATGATTCAGTTAGAGCCTTTAAAGGGAGTTTAGCAAGTTCACTCTTTTCCCTAAAATGAAGATATCTATTGCAATTACTGGCATCTATTCTTATCTCCCATCATGATGCTGTTACCCAGGATTGGATAGCTCCATCTGTGAAGGTCTCTCAAGCGGACCACAAGATAAATAATTTGGTATCGTCTGCAAATGTTGCCATCTTGCTGGTCATTTCCTTTTTATATATTGTTAATAATTATAAAATATTTACTGTGCTATTTCTTATCACATGTTTACCTTCTTCACTCTGATTCTTTCTTTTCACAGTCACCCCAAGCATTTCTGAGCCTGACTGGTATTCTGACTATTACGTGGCAGTTTTCAACGTATCCTCCTCCAGCCCATCCACATTCATCCTAAATGGCATACCTGGGCTGGAAGTTGCTCACATCTGGATTTCCATCCCTTTTTCTGCCTGCTATATCTCCTGCCTGCTGGCAAATTCAACAGCTCTGCTTGTTGTCATCGAAGAGCAGACCCTGCGCAAGCCCATGTACCTTCTGATCTGCATGCTGGCACTTACAGGCATTGGCCTATCCACCTGTGTCATACCAAGGGCTCTGTGCATATTTTGGTTTGATTTCAAAGAAATCATGGTGGAAGGCTGCCTCACCCAGATGTTCATCTTTTATGCAATTAGTGGTTCACAGTCAGCCATCCTAGTAATAATGGCCTTTGATCGCTGTGTCGCTATATCTCAACCTCTGAGATACACGTCCATCCTGACCAATGCACGAACTGCTCAGCTAGGGTTACTGGCTTTTGCACGAGGCATTCTTTTGTTTCTGCCCCTGACACTGCTCTTGTGGAGGAAGCCATTCTGTGCTAATCATGTTCTCCAGCATACGTTCTGTGATCATATGTCTGTTCTGAAATTGGTGTGTGTGGACACTGCAGTCAACCGGCTGTATTCCTTAATCTTCTTACTTGTGTTCAATGGCTTAGATATCACCATTATTGGATTGTCCTATGGACTGATCATCAAAGCTGTCTTCAGGCTCTCTACCAACGAAGCACACCAAAAAGTCCTCAACATCTGCATGCCCCAAATCTGTGTGATTGTGTTGTCTTATACTTCTGCTACATTTTCCTCACTAACACATAGATTTGGTCATAGCATCGCTGCACATTTTCACATCATTATGGCCACTCTTTATAGTCTCATCCCACCAATGCTCAACCCTATCATTTATGTGACCAAAACCAAAGAAATTCAGGAAAAAGTGGCAACATATATTAGCATAAGGTGATTTTCTGTGGGCACTAACTTTTACCCTGCATGATAGGAAGAACTGATATCTCTTCATTAATCACAAGTACTCTATCCCAATTTAGCTGAGCTAAATCTTGTGGCATTTCACAGTCTTAGAATTTTCTCAAATCTGAAGTCTAATCTCTTGATCAGCAGGCACAGCTCTCTCAATCTGTTCCATTTCTCTGAAAAAAATCACCTCATCTCTCAGGCTCACCTATCATGCCTCATCCCTAAGTACCCTGTCACTTTTTTTCCCCCAGTGTCTTCCAGTGATTCCTATCATTCCTCAGTCTCTGAACTTTTTACCCTCAACAGATATCACAAAGCCTCCAATTCTGACATCAGCCATACCCTGACAATCTCTTCCAGTCCTCAGTGTTAGCATTTTTTTCTCTTTCTCTTTTAGTTCCTGAATTTTTTAATAGTGGGCACTTGGAGTTTTCCTCTCTTATTAATATCCACCAAAAGTATATAATCTGCCTTCAGTTATCAGTTCATTTGGGACACATTTTGCACACAGACTGTAGTCAAAATAAACGAAAAGCCAATTTAATAGAAAAATCACAGATGCAAAGATGAAATAGTGAAGCAAAGGAAACACAGATTAGCATCCCAGAAAATGAACAAGTACACACCATCATGCTTTCAATTTCTATACTATTCAAATTCCCTTCTGTAATGCCAGTTGCCTGTTTTCTCTGAACAGTTTCCACATACTCTTCATCATCATGAGGATTAATTAATTGCCATTCAACACCCTGCTTGATGCTGAAAAAAGACATAATACATTAAACCTGGAGCACTAACAAATGATGATACTCTCTGCCTTGTTAAATTTGTGGTTCTTAGCCTCTGCATTCTGGCTCATGACATGACACCTCTTAAAGTCCTCAGTCTCATCCTGTCTTCCAGAATCATATTATAATAGAACCTTAGAAACTAGAAAGAGCCATGACAGACCATGGAGTCCTATCCATAGCTCAGGGATGGTTTAAGAGGGTATATGGTCCTGAAGAAAAAAGAGCACCTGTGTCCTATGGAGACCCATCCTACAGCACTCAGCATTGAGGGTTATGAAGAATTGCTGGTAAGTTGGGGCATGTTGCTTCCAAGACCCTTTACCTTCTCTTGGAATATCCCTCATGGCCTGGAGGATGAGGTGGAAGTAAGCAGTGCAGAAGAAGCTACTCCATGTTCCTGGACCCAAATGTGTCAGCCAGGAAGATGCACAGTTCATTTTTTTTTTCAGCGCCCGATGGTTCAGGATGGAAGGCTCCAGGCTATCTTTTGGTTGGATCCCCATAAATGACCCCACAGACAACCAAGATGGGGAATTAGGGAGCAGAGCTTTGATGTGATGCTGATCTTGTGGGTACCACACAGCCCAGCTCAATCTCCAGCATGAGGGGAAGTGTCAGTAGAGGAACAACAGAAGCCCAAAGTGGTGATGGGGCCAAAGAAACAACCTCACAGGAGATATCAATGGAAATGATATTATAGCACTAAAGAGAAGTTTATGCCATAGAATTAGTTATAGCAAGAGTTTCTACTTCATTTTATATTTTCATTCTATCCATTTTGATTTGTTTACTTCATTTTGTGTTGCCCAGCCTAAGCTTTGCTGAAACTTCATTTAGATGTATGAATTTAGTATGTAAACAGAGATATGGATGTGATGAAATCAGTCTCCAGCACCAACCTGTAGGATGACAAATTGCCAGCACTACTTGCATGGCTGAAGAATAATGCAGACAAACCCTGCAAAACCAAAAAGAATCCATACTAGAAAGAAACAGACAGAAAAAGCCCCAACAAGAACAAGATCAAACTTGCATCCAAAAGAGACTCCAGTCTTCCTCATGCCCAGCTTCCTTAGCTAGGTAGCCACCGTGAGCTGTGAACACCAGCCACAAACTCAAGTTACCTTCATGAGCAACCATCAGGACTGATAACTATTTATGGACAAAGAGAGAACATCTGGTGTGTGTGTGTGGGGGGGTGGATATTAGCTATTAATATAATTGTGTTTTTTTTTCTTTAAATAAATATGGTATATTCCCTTGTCCTCCTGAATAAGGTTGTCTCTCTCTCTCTTTTTCCCCCTTTTTCTAACTACAGAAACACACCCCAAGGGTGGAAAGTAACAGGAGAAGGGGACAGGTATGGCATCAGGGATGCAAAAAGGGGTGGAGTCAGGGGCATATGCAGGAACCAAGGTTGTGGCAGGGCTGGAGTTAGAGGCCTCAGTGGCTGGGGTGGGGCTCCCCTTGACTGGCCATGGGGATCAGGGAAATAAAAGCAGTTGGAGGTTCCCCACTGACCCTGGCTCTGAGTGTTGTAGCAGGCTACGTACCCAAAGCCATAGAAGCAGACATGGGACGGGGGCTGTCCTCCTTCCAAGGATGGAAGCCCATGGCCCAGCTGTTCGGCCCCAGTCATTGCTTCAGGAGACTTGGTGGCATAGATGGGATTCGGAGGTCAGCCAGCCATGTGGAACATCCTGGGGATGTTCCCAAGATGAGGGAGTTGTCAAACTGACTGATTTTTAATCTGACCCGGCGTAAGGGAGAAGGTGTTTGACTCTGAAGCTGAACAGTGTCTCCTGGATGTAGCAATGATTGCCGTGACTTACTTAATGTGCCCAGAATCAAGGGTGATGGCGACAGTGGAAGTGCCTGGTTGGAGAGATAGTGATGACATGATTTGCTACTTGTACAAGTGCTGACTGTTCTCAGGAGGCAGCTGGTAAATTATATTTTCATTTAAAGTAAGTTTAATGATGTAGAAATGCAATATCTATGGTTTCATATGTGGTGGCTGCAGTCTCAAGTTCAGTAATGTTACTTGTTTCTTTCTGATCCATAGCTCACAGTACACATAAACACTAGGGGAAGGAACAGCGAAAGACCCAGGAACAATGCCTGTCTTTTATCAATTTTATTAAAGGTACCAAAAATTACAAATCTCACAATATCCCCAACTCCTAGATCATAGAATCATAGAATCATAGGGTTGGAAGGGACCTCAAGAGATCATCTAGTCCAACCCCCTGCCAAAAAAAAACAGAACCACTCCCACTAAATTATCCCAGCAATAGTTTTGTCCAGCTGGGTCTTCAACGTCTTCAAAGATGGAGATTCCACCACCTCCCTAGGTAGCCCATTCCAATGCTTTACCACTCACCTAGTAAGAAAGTTTTTCCTAATGTCCAGCCTCAACTTCTCCATGTGCAACTTGAAACCATTGCTCCTTGTTCTGTCCTCTGTTACTACTGACAACAGCTGAGCTCCGTGCTCCTTGGAGCATCTCTTCAGGTAGTTGAAGGTTGTTATCAAATCCCCTCAGTCTTCTCTTCTGCAGGCTAAATAAGCCTAGTTCCTTCAATCTTTCTTTATAGGGCTTGTGCTACAGCACCTTGATAATTTTTGTTGCCCTCTGCTGGACTCTTTCTAATATGCTCATTAATCGTAACACCACCGGAGAAATGAAAACTAAAATAAATACATTGGCTACGATGAAATTTGTATGCTTCTTCCAGTCAAGCTTTGTGAGACACATTTGCAGACATGTTTTATATGTATGATGTTGCAGAACACATGCTACCATAATAGTAAAGTTATGGACAGACAAGGGGTATTCCAAGGTCACCTTTCATGTTATACATTGAATTAAACTATACATGGTTACATTGCAAGGGTTAACAGGAAAAATGCCCAGATCACAGTATAGATGTGAGTAGAAGGGTGGAAGGTGTCACACTGCCAACAGCCACCCCCACATGTCCTGTTTCTTGACATTCTGTGACTTCCAGACAACCAGAGCTGATGGCTTCTCCTATGCTGTCAGCTTTATTTGCCGTCAATATTGTGTTTATGTCTTAGGAATCTTCATTCTCCTCCACCTTTTCTTCTTCAAACATATCTGCACTGAGTTCATTTGCAGAGGAGAGGCCCTCCAGGCAGGATAGAATCGCTGCAGAGGAGCAGCCAGCCAGAGACAGGAGGGACATACCCATATAAAAGATAGCAGCAGAGACAGATAGTTTCTTCCTTTGCTGCTTGGACTTTGAGGAGGGAGGACTCAGTCTTGGGCTGGCTAGAAGAGCAGCCACATCTCCTGGCTCTCAGGACATTTTTCTGGGAGTAGTGAGTGCTGACTGCTTCTCTATTCAGTGTCCCCTTCAGGTTCCCTCTCTGACCTCCACCTCCATTCCTGTTCCCTGTCTCCACTTGATTTCTGGGCATAGTGACTCACCCCTTTGGCTGGGATTGGTGCCTCTGCTAGTGGGAATCCTTGAAATCATACAGGAGAAGAGCAGCATAGCTGCAGACGACTCACTGCAGTCTGACTTGAGGCTGAAGCCCTATCACCTGTCTGCCCATAAAAGCAACAGGACCATGGAGAGGGCAGTATGGAGAGGCTGAGCTCTCATTACTGACCCTGGAACCTAGGCAGACCAGCAGAAAGTACCACAATTAGCCCTGTGTGTCCAATTGCAGATAGAGCTCGGGGACAGTTGCTGAAAGGAGACACCAACTGAGTATTCTAGGACTGGTGTCTTTTTGGTTGTGGAAGAAGCCAGTGCCTCCAGAAAGATTTATTCCCAAAGCCCAGTACCAGCACCATGAGAAGAACTAGAGAGACTGAGTACCCTGGAAGCAGGACAGTGAGTACAGCTCAGCTGGAGGGCACACGCACCAAATACACATAAGAAAAAAAGAACGGCAGGGTGTGTCTCATTGTAACACCAAAGAAAGTCTAGGGACCAGTGATAGTATGCAAGAGATGTAGGTGATAAGCAACATTCACATGCTGTTGTAGAGGGTGAGCACATGGAAAGTTTTAGCTTTATGTGTCAGAAGAACACCATGGTATTAGTCAGTTCATATGGTGCAGGGCAGGAGGTTTCAAATTCTGATCATGTTGGCCAAGACCTCCTACCAGCCTGTTGAAGGACCCAAATGCTATGCATTTAGCTGGGGATTGGGTGGTGGAACTCGAGAGGAAGTCTGGATATAGCTGGTCCAAACTTCAAGGGCCTGAGTAAAGCCAACCACTGAGAGAGGTTACTGCTAGTGTGTGTGTGTGTGTGTGGGGGGGGTTACCACACTGACTTCAAGAAGCTGCTCTCATAAGAGATCTCAGGTGCTAGCAATGGGGCTATCACTCACAAACGGACCTAGCCTGTTGTAGTATTGATACTCCTGTCCCAGTTACAAGTCCACCATAGAGACAGAAGATCCAACAAGAAAACAAACACACAAACAAAAATCTCATCCAGTCCATTTGTGTTCTAGGACAGAATTAGCAGCTGTTCACCCCAGTCTGCCCCACTGTTCTAGGTACCAGAGCGTCATGCGGGAAAGAACTTGCATGAATGAACTGATAGTGGGAAGAGGTTCAATAAGTAAGTTTGACTCACATACAGTGATGTGATCTGCACATACTAAGAACTCCAAATCCCACACACTGTGATGTGGGAGGGGCCAGACTCCAAAAGCCAATTGTGTAGGGGTGGGGTGCGGGAGTGGGCAAATGACATGAGAACAACAACAGAAGTGAAGACAAAAAGGGAAATAAAAGGGACATGGAGCAGAGAGTCCTGGACAGGTGTCCCGCTCTGCTAACATCTCAGGAGTCATTAGGCATTGCCAAGATGAACACAGTGATGACAGATGAAATAAGAAGAGGGTGGAAGAAAGGTGTCATGGTCACTGGCTCCTCTGCCAGTGTCATCCAGGAGCCAGCAGGAGGCTGACAGGGGTGTTGGTGGGGTGCTGGGATGTTGTCTGGCCATAGATGCCAACAGTAGCGTTGGAGAAACCCCAAAAAATCTCTGTCCTGCTTTCTATGTGCACCACCATCTGTTCTTCAGCACAGAATGGGCAGGTGTTGGAGGTCTCTGAATCAATCCAGATCACAGTTCTATTCATAAGTCAACTGCTGAAGCCCTGGTGGGGCTAGGATGGAGCAGAGACTGGCCATTAGTGTCTTCTTACCAATGCATAGCTATCAGTGGTACCCACTGTTTCATGCTGGGCTGGCCCAAAGGGTGAGCAGGTCACTGTTTGTAGTATAAGCAAAGAGGCTTTCTGGGGATGAGGGAAGCACACTGGTCATAGCTGGGAGAACTCACGGGGCAGACAGCCTAGAGCTCAGAGTGGTGCAACGTGCCACCCCATGTTCCAGAAATGCAAGGAGGACAAAGGCTTGTTTGTCCTTATAGGCAACAACACAGACATGTTCTAAACAGACAGGGTGGAGCACACTACACTCCCTTGTGCCAGGTAGTCTTGGCCTGTGAGATTTCTGTGTGATTCCCTCAATGCATATTGAATCTTCTTGAAAGGCCACAGAATGAGCTAGCAGATCATCTCAGCAGAGCTCATCCTTCTCCAGCCATAAATGGTACATTCACCCAGACACCATGAAGACTTATTCCAATTCTGTGGATATCTGTAGGGGATTTTTGTCTTATATTAACTGAGTAGCTGACAATTTGATTCATTAGAAATCATACCTTGTCTTGAAGCTGGGGCACTACGATGTAAAGAGTTTGGCTGGAAAGCACCAACATACAGCTGACAAAGTAAAATTAAGCAGAAACCATTCACAGTTAAGTGCTAAGAATTTGCTCTGATGGCCTTTGAAGAGAGTCATTTCCCTTGCTGTGGTAAACAGGCGACGTAGGCAAGGTGACAGGATGGCAGAAGAACTTTGGACAGTTCATTGGTCAGAAAATCAATATTAGTTACCTAAATAACTTGTAAAGAACAACAGAGGTGGGCTAATTATATGCTAAATATTAAGTAAAATCTAATAACTTTCAAATTAATTATAGTAGAACTATGTAGTGATTTTGTCATGATGTAACCTATTGCATTATATGAACCTGTTGTAGGAGAAAGTAAAAGATTGATATAGAAATGATTAGTAGAAATGCCTAGGTATTGGCTCAAGGACTAAAGTAATCAAAAACATGGGGCCTGAATGGAATATACAGTGAGCCTGAAATGAAGGTATGGCCAAGAGACAGGCTGTGAAAGTTCAACTTCACTGAGATTGGCAAGAAATAAGTCAAACTGCAATAATAAGTGTAAAAAATGGAAAAAAAAAAAAAAAAAAAGAGTTCCTGAAAGGTGGTAAGTGTGGGATCGACCTAGCACCAAGGAGATAAAGATAATGATTCGGGTCAAGCCTGACACTTTGATGGATGGGGATGTCCAGTGATGTGTGGACCTGTCAAATTAATGGATGGAAGCAAAAAGGGGTGCATAAACTAATGAAGGTAAATTTGGAATGGCCAGGATGCCATCACTCCTTTTTTTTTTTTTTTTTTTTTTTTAATATATATATCCGTGGGACACAAAGTGGTAGGACTGCATTCTGGTTGTAAATTAGAATGGCAGCTCATAGCCTTGTTACTAACATGGTTAAACTCCTGCTGGGGACTGTCAATTCTTTCATTTAACCAGAGTTGTGCTGGGGAATCTCATGAAAGCTTTCCTTTGTAATTTAAAATAAAGATCAAGGTGATTTAAAAAAACAAAACAAAAACAAACAAACAAAAATTCAAAAACTAGCTTGAGCTGCTGTGGGGCTAGTTTAAGGCAATGTGAGACATGGGCACAGTAGAAATCTGGGCATCCTGCATAGGACAGAGCTAAGGGGAGAGTAGGAACCTGAGTGGAGCTGGAGACAGAGCAGCAGCAAACAAGTCTAGAGCTGATACAGAAGCATCTCAGAGTGAGCAGACCCTGGGAGTTGGAATAACCCACAGCCAGGGAGCTGGTGCAACTGAGAACAGATGTGTCAGTTTGGATGCAGAGCTGATCTAACATTGGGAGCTGCTGGCCCAGACCCAGGATGGCATCCACTGGCCATGCTCCATGTGACATGGCAGCGGAGAACAAGCTGAGGCCCTTGATAGAGAGCTCAACACAGAGAAATTTTGCCAGAAACCTAGGTGGTTTAATACAAGCTGCATTTCTTTTCAACGCGCAGGAGGGGTGTGGAAAAGGTGTCTGCAGAGCCATACGAACCTTGTGAGCCTGACTCTGCTCATGTGTTGGCCCATGAGGAGAATAACAGTAAAAGATGGGAGATAGACACATAAGTCCTCTTAGTAACAGCACACACAGCACACAGCTGTAAAGGTATTACTTACAATATTTGTAAGATAAACAAGGAATCTTGTGGCACTTTTAACGGCTAACAGAAGTATTTATTACACAAGCTTTGGTGGAGAAAATCCCACAGAATGGGAAGAAAAAAACATAGGTGAGTGTAAGTCATAGGATCAAATCAGACTGTTACGGCAGTTCAAAGCAGATTCCCTGTCCCCAACCAGATTCAAACAACTTTGCTTTGCTTTGCTGTAACAGTCTGATCTGATCCTATGTCTCACACTTCCCTGAATTTATATTCCTCCCATTCTGAAAGTTCCCCATCTTCAAAGCATCTGATGATGGATGTGTGATTTCCCCCCGTGAAAGCTCATATGATAAATAAATTTAGCATTTAAAAGCTCCACAAGACTCCTTGGCTATGTCCACACACAAGCCCTTGTTTCAAAACAAGCCGTTCCGAAATAATGCCTTATTTCGAAATGCCTTATTTTGAAATAATAAAAAAGCCAGGGTGCTGATCCCTGGCCAGGGTGCTGAGGGGGGTGTGGGATTTTCCCCCCAGGGTGCTATATACCCTGGGAGGAAGATCCTTGTTATTTTGAAACAATCCTTGTTTTGAAATAACATGTCCAAATGGTGTGATTTCAAAACAACTGGTTGCAAAATAACCCTCCTTTCGAAAGCAAAGTGGTTTAAGCTGTTTCTAAAGGAGGGCTCTTGTTTCGAAATGAGGAGCTCCCTTGTTTCAAAACAAGAAAATGTTGTGTGGACATAGGGAATTTTATTTCGAAACAACCAGTGTTGTTTCGAAATAAAAGCCCTGTGTGGGCATACCCCTTGTTTGTTTTACTGAACTAGACAGAGAGAGCTGCCCTTTGGAATTGGACAGCATTTACTACGTTAAGGAATTAAGAGTGGTGGCGGCCACAAAGGTACCAGTAGCGGTATCCCTGTGGTGAATAGAATACACACAAACGGACATGAAATAAATAAATAAAAAAAAAAACAAGGCACAGCAGGTGAATATTTCACTATTTACAAAGATTAAAAGTGTCTTAAAAGATGCCTTGGCTACAACAAATATTTCAATGAAAATAGAGGTTTCCAAAACTTGTCAGCTCTGAGTCAATGGATAACACAGTAAAACTAGAAAAGCAAGCAGTCTTGTGGCACTTAAAGAGTAACAGATTTATTTATTGTACTAGTCGTTAAGTGTCACAAGACTCCTTGCTTTTTTTGCTTTACTAGACTAACATGGCTGCCCCTTTGGAACTTGGCTACAGTAAGACTAAGCCTTTCTTGAGACACTATAGTCCTTAAAGCACTTTTTCTCCCTTTTAATGTAAAAAAGACCATTCACCTCTGCAGTGTGGACTGGCCAGGCCAGGTTCACATATAGGTCAGTAATGACATTTGTAAAGGCTGTTAGTTAAGGTTTGTTATTGCCAGTGTTTGTAGCGGTGTAGACAGAAATTGTAATAAAACCTTGAGGGCAAACTGGTATACAAGTGAGCATCTCTGTGTCTTGTCTTCAAATATCTCTTCAATGAGGTCAGTTGCAGAAGCGAAGTCATCCAGACAGCATGAAATTGCTGAAGAGGAGGAGCCAATGAGGGGATGGGGGGGTATTCCTTCTCTTGCTGCTTGAAATTTGAAGAGGGAGGACTCAGTCCCTGGCTGGCAAAAAGAGCATCCACATCCATTGGCTCTCTGATTACTTTCCAGTAGCAGTAGGTATTGACTGCTTCTCTGCTTGGTGTCCCGTTTTGGTTGCCTCCCTTTGACCTACACTAGTATTCCTGCTTTGCTTTAATTTATTGTTCCCTGTTTTCAGTTCATTCCAGGGCACAGTGACCCTCCCCACACCTTAAGCTGTGGTTGGTGCATTTCCAAGTTGGAATACTTGAAATGAAATACTAGAAGAGCAGCAGGGCACCAGGTGGAGCTTAGGTGGAAGACCCAGCGCCTGCCTAGTGTTATGAGATTTGTATGAGACCACAAACTTGTGAGCATAAGTGACTCCATCTTAGCACTGTTCCCTTAATATTATGTTAACCTCTAGCCTGACTAACAAAAGTATAGAGCCCCTCACATCCTTGAACAGTCTATAAGCAGAAGATTAGGGAAACTGCACCAGTCTCGAGGTCACCTATTAATCAACAATTTCTCTTGTTTATTACATTCCCAGGCTCCGAGGAGCCAGCTTGACCTTCTTTACTAATTCTCCTATTTTATATGAATATGTATGAAAACTATCCCTATATGGTACTAATAAATGTATTAATCTTGTTTACATTGAATATATTAACCATTTTTAGATTTCCTTGAATCAAGTTGTTGTACCTGGGTATAAAAGTCTTTTAGCACCGGTCCTTCGGGGCCGGCCGCACTCAGTAGCTCTGAGTGTCAATAAACTTGTGATTCTTCCTCCTGTTGTCCGGCTCCTTCATTGACCAGAGCAGAGAACGAGCTTTTCTCTCAACACTAGCTAAAAGGCTGGAAGGACCGTGGACAGGGCAGTATGGACAGCCTAAGCCCAAGAGACCAATCCAAGAACCTAGGCAGATATGGCAAGGGGGCTGTGATTGGCCCTGCAGGTCTGGTTGCAGGCAGAGCACAGGGACAGTTGCCAAAAGGACAGACCAAATGAGTCTTCCATGCCGGGCCCTTGTCAGGGTGTTAAAGAAGGCAGTGCCTCACAAAAAAAAATTAAAACGTAGGCCTACAGCCTAAATACCGAGACCATGAGAATAACTAGAGATAGTGTACCCAGGAAGGGGGGGACAGTGTGTGCAGCTCAGATAGGAGGCCTGAGTCACCAAAGACCTGTGAAAGATTAATTTCCTGGGAAACACCTCATTGTAAGACTACAACAGGCTAGGGCAGTAGTTTCCAAACAGGGTGAGGACCCAATAAATGGTAGCAGACCCTCTGGCACTGAGTCATGGTGTCCCTTGCTGCCATCACCAAAATATTGGAGGGCATTGCTCAAAGATGTAATTGTTAGGTCATGGGCATACAATGTTTTTTTTCTGTTTGGTCCAAGAAAAAAAAAGTGTGAAAACCACTGGGCTACAGTCCAGTGGGAGGACACAAGAGATGTAGGTGGCATGACAAAATTCACACAGTGTTGCACAAGGTGAGCACACAGGAGTTGGCAGCTCTATAGGTGGGTGACCACTATGGTATCTAGCTACTTCATTGGGAGTACGCCAAGAGATATCAGATTCTGGTGATGTCTGCTAAGACCAACTCCTAACTTGTTAAAGGCTCCAAAAGCCATGCATTTAGGTGGAGGCTGGGCAATGGAGCTCAAGGACAGGCCTATATGTAGCTGTCCCAAGCGTCTTGGGCCTGTGGAGGGACAAGCACTGGGGGAGGTCTCTCGTGCTTGGAAAGTTTAACCACATTGATTTCAAGCAGTTGGTCTCCTCAGAGACCCTTGGGTTCCAGCCACAGGGTCCTCACACACAATGCTATAAAAGTCAAGCCCCCCCACATGTCCCAATCACTGGGCCACCACAGAGATAGAAGAACAGACAAACAAACCAAAAAACTGGACACCCAATCCCTTTGCAGGGATGGTAACCATGCTATAATTTGAGCAATCTCAGTCTGTGTAAAGGGGACTGTCCAAGTGTGTGAAGAACAGTCTCGTGTCTGATAATTTCCCTTTGCCCTCCCCACAGAAATGGCAGCCAGTACAGTTACTCTAGCTGGGATCAAGATAAAATGGCCATCAGTCCAGAGGCTTCAGAGCATGTGCTGATCACTGCAGGGAGTTCAGGAAGTTGTGCTTCCCTAAGGCAGAACGCTGCATCCTGAGGAGTTTATAACTAGGTTGGAACAATCTGTATGGCCCTTTGCCATGGAGAAGCTACAAGATAGGAGCAATTCTTGCTCTGTGTGGAAACCCTTTGTTTGAAAAATAAAAGAATGACCTAGAGCCTGTCCATGTGCATATCAGCCTCAGGATTTTAGGATGGGCCTCGTCAGCGGGTGCAGCAGAGGATGTTCAGATTCTATGACAAAGAGCAGCAGCACTGAAAGGCTGATAGATAAACGAGACTGTCCCAGCCTTGGCTCCTCTTTTCTCTCTGGGGTTGAGCAGCGCAGCACCAATCTAGCAAGCCTGCAGGACACACCTTACCTGATCCCCTGAGGCTCTGTAATCAGTGAATCGTTTCTTTATTCCCAGAGGAGACCCTTATCCTGCATTAATCCAAGGCCTATTTTTGTCGATTCCATCTTCTCAGAGAACTCAGGGAATTCTCCTTGACTTTGGACCAACCTGAGAGTCCTCAAGGACTGTATGGAGGGAACATAAAGGCCCTGCTCAGTACTATGAGTATCAGATTTGAGAATCATGCATTTTTTCTGAGTTCACACTAAAGAGTGTTCTTCTCTGCCGCATGGGATTTTGGTGAGTTGTCTGTTTCTGTAATAATTATTGTGTTAAAGGTTCAGAAAAGGCTCAAGGGAAGAACAATCTGAGCAGGAATTCCCCAGTACAGGGAACTGAACTGTTTGGTGTTCTCAGAAGCAACAAACTATTTAGCTGGTACAATGGAAAAGAAAGGTATTTTTTTAATGCATTTGTTTTTAAAATAATTCTTTTGTTTCTTAGTGTGTTCTTCTCTCTGTCTACTATCTATCTTTGTTTGGGCTATGTGGTTTCTTCTCTGGTTTGCTCAAGCTTTTCAAAGTAGCAGCTTTACTGTCAGGTAAAGAAGTGTAGCCAAAGCCTCTGCAGTGGGTGGGTGGGATACAAGCGATTTCACAAAAAGAATGGATCTTACAGGGATTTACCCAGTTGCCAGATTGTTCTCTCATATTCCGCCTTAAAATTTACAAAGGAGTAACCATGTTAGTTTAGTTCAGCAAAACAAGCAAGGAGTCCTGTGGCACTGAAAGACTAAAAAAGCAATTTATCCCATAAAGTTTTGTAGGGGAATGTCCCATGAAAGCTCATGCAGTAAATAAATTTGTTAGCTTTAAGTGTCAGAGGACTCCTTACTTATTTTGCCTTAAGAATATCACTCCAGAGTAACACTGGTGACAGGGAAAGAAAAATCAGGGCCCCTCAATTCTGAAATCCAAATTTTTCATGCTCAGTGTCAGGATGTCACATTAACTTGGGCGTCTCCTTCAAAATCCCTCAGCCACCAGACAGAGCAGCTCACGCTGTGCCAGTGCCTCCACCTAGCTGAGCCTGAAGTGAGCCTAAACATCCCCCGTATGGGTAAAATTTCATTTCAAGTGACATCAATGACCAAACCCCCATCAGATCCAGAACTTCACTTTAAGGTTGTTTTAGGAACTTAAATAAAAGGGCTGATTTTCACTGGTCATGAGCCTCCAGTGACTTCAGCTGGAATCATCCTGTGAAATCCAGGTCTGGGTTAGCTCTTCTGGACCTTTAGGGGAGTGGGGGTCTGCTCTCTCTGTTCAAATTCATCTCTGGTTCTGTAGAGGATGAGAAACAGCAAATGCAATATGAATAAAGGCATGTTTCCAAATTAGAAGAAACCAGGCAATGCTGAAAATCTCACCAAAGGAGATCCAGAAACACGCAGTATGTGAGGGAGATGGAAGGTGCGGTATCCAGATCCCAGTGACATAGAGTCTTGAAACTGTACAGTATAGGGCATGGATATTCTTCCTAATTCAGGCACCAAAGAGGCATAACTATGCCTTCTGATTTATCCTGGGTCAGGAGGGGTCTCAGACTGTAATAAATTTTGGAGACACTGTAATAGATGATATGGGACACCATCATCTATCCAGCCCACCCTCCTCCTCTAAACAAACCCTTAACAGCCTCAGAGCAACTCCAGCAATTGCCAACAAGGAACAGCAATGTCAGGAAGTTGTGTTTGGGTTGCTAACTGGTGGGAACACACTACTGCTTTGTGTCTTTTTGAGGAAGATTTACTAACACTGGGTGCTTTTAGTCTTCAAGTCATCTCTGCCCTACCTTTGGGTCTCCCCCAGTCTCCTTCTCAGGACATGCTCAGCTGATGCTGGGATTTCCTTCACTCCTGGAAGGGCTGTGCACGCTGCCTCTGTCCCCCACCCCCCTTAATCTGTGCAGGCAGACCCTAACCTTAACGTGGGCTGTACAGATATTTCTACGAGCTGTCACTGTGGCGTGTGACCAGCACCTTGTGTTGGCCTTCAGTGAGAGGGATCACTGTGTGCAGGGCTTGGCTGTAAGGAGATGGATGGGGGAGAGGGGGTAAATGGACAGGCAGGCAGCACTACTGAAATTCAAATTCATTTTAAATTGTTGCTCTAAGGCTAGGGCTGGGATCTTTCATTACCACAGGTGTGTCTGGGCTGGCTTTAGGGGCTTTTTTCCTCTGGCAAGCCTCTACTTTTTTTTTTTTTTCTTTTTTAATGCTCTTTAATGTTTAATTATGCAAATACAGGCATTTCATCAGTGGAAAGAGCTCCTGATGTTTGATCTTCAGCTGGTTCAATTCGCCATCATGTGTTTCTTCTCCTTCCACATCTCACACTGCCTTGAGTGTGAAAGAGTACAGAGGGCGAGTGTCTTCTCTGTCTTTCACAATCACCAGTGACTCCCACCCCCTTAACACCAACCCAAGTACAATCACATTGTGTTTTCGGTGTTATTCCCCCATCCTACTCCTGCTGTCTCCCAAAGATATCAACTTCACTCAGTCCCCATATTCATATCCTCTCGAGATGTAAGACATCAGCTTTGTGCTCCCACCAGAGCTTTTACAAATTATTACCCATCACACTCCAGCAAAGTATGGTCTGGCCTTGCAGCCCCAGCGACCTCAGTGCTCCGACTCCTAATCCAAAGGAGCCCCACTTCCTTCTGTGATTTTACCCTTTGGTGGCTGTTCATCCCCCTTACATTTCTTTCCTTGGAGGTTGTATCATGCCAGGCTAACTAGCCCAGGATCTACTCTAAATCACCCCACACCCATCAGAGTTTCCTCAGACGTTTCCAGTTCCTTTCAGCACGATAACAGTGGCTGAGGACTGAATCAGCTTGGACTCAACATATCCCAGCAATATATTTCTGAGTGTTTTGATAAGTTTCTCTCCATGTCGGCACTTTTAGGAGGATTGCACAGAGCCATGGACCGCAGCAGCAGCTCAGCGTCCTCAGTTTGTACTTTTACATTAGAACCTTGCTAGATGCTTGAGGACTTTACTTTTTTTCCCGCCGGTAGGCATATATCTTGCAATGATTTTCATTGAAGGTGATCTCCCATCGTGATGGTCAGTCACTGGGCTAGCTTAGCTCCTTCTGTGGAAGCCTCTGGATTGGATCATGGCCTTAAAAATTAGATGCCATCTGCAAAACTTGACACCTCATATCTCACACCACACTTGATTCTTTGTAACTATAGACTATTTACTGTGCTGTTAAATTTATGTGATCTCATTGCTGTCCTCCTGTCCATTTATAGGAGTTTTGAACATTTCTGAACCTGACCTGTGCTTCAGCCACTAAAAAGGATCAATGTCCTGACATTGTACACTAAGTTTGTACTTTTTAAACGCATTTAAGGAGTTCATTCTTTTCACTTCACTGGGCATAGACATTGCTCTTTCTGACATATAAAATCAACTTGCAGTATGATGCTTCTTCACTGGAGTTGCTTAGCTCTATCTGCAGAGGCAACTCAACTGAATCATGCCCTAAATCAGTGGTTCCCAACTGTGGTCCGGGGATCCCCAGGACATGTGGGCTGTGGACATGTAGGGTGTCCACGGACCCTCTCCTTACTGTGGCCGGGATCCATCTACAGCCCTGATGCTCCCCACCAGGGCTGCCTCTCCTCCCACATGGCCAGATCCTGGCAGGGGAAGGGGGCTGTGGCAGGTCCCCAGCCAGGGCAAGGGCAGAGGGCCATAGCTGCCATAGCTTGGCTCCCCACTGGCGTGGGCAATGGTGGTGGCAGCACTGCTTGCCGGCTGTCCCAGTGGTGTGGGCCACATTAGATAATCTGCCAGGAGGGCTGCAAAGATATTTCTGAAAAAAGGGTTGGGAACTATTACCCTAAATAATTGTGCCATCTGCAACTGTTGCCACCTCACTGCTCACCCTTCTGCTTTTCTAGATTGTTAGTAACTCAAAAATTTGCCATACTATTTGATATGATATGTGTACACCCTTCACTGTGCTTCTCTCTTCACAGGCACCCTGAGCAATTCTGAGTCTGCTTGGTGCTTTGATTAATACATGGCACCTTTCAACACTACCTTGACTGGTCCATCAACATTAATCCTCAATGGCATCCCAGGCCTGGAAGCTGCACACATCTGGATTTCCATTCCTTTCTCTGCATTCTACATTATAAGCCTTTTGGGAAATACAACAGTTCTGCTTGTTATCTGCAAAGAGCCGACCCTGCACAAACCCATGTACTTGCTGCTCTGCATGCTAGCACTCACAGACATTGGTCTGTGCAGCTCAGTCATCCCGAGGGCTCTGTGCATATTTTGGTTTGGTTTCAAAAACATCACTGTGGATGGCTGCCTCACCCAGATGTTCTTCTTTCATGCGATTAGTAGTATGCACTCAGCCGTCTTCGTGACAATGGCCTTTGATCGCTACATTGCCATAGCTGACCCTCTGAGATACACATCCATCCTCACCAATGCACGAACCGCTAAGCTAGGGCTATTGGGTTTGACACGAGCTGTTCTTTCTGTCCTGCCTGTGATATTGCTCCTGCAGAGGCTGCCATTCTGCACCAATCACACTATCCAGCAGACATACTGTGAGCACATGGCTGTTCTGAAATTGTTATGTGTGGACACGGCAGTCAACCAGAGGTACTCCTTAATTGCGACTTTTGTGTTCAGTGGCTTAGATTTTACACTCATTGGAGTGTCCTATGGATTGATCATCAAGACCGTCCTCAAAATCTCCTCCAAGGAAGCTCACCGAAAGGCTTTCAACACCTGCTCAGCCCATATCTGTGTGTTAACTATGTCTTATACCTTTGCCTTCTTTACTTCCTTGACACACAGGTTTGGTCATAACATAGGTGCCCATATTCACATCATCTTGGCTAACCTCTATGCTGTCATCCCACCTATGCTCAACCCTATCATTTATGGGATTAAAACCAAAGAGATTTGTGAGAAAGTGGGAAAATATCTTTGCAGAATGTGATTGCCTGGAGCCACCCACATTTAATAATGAATTACAAGGGGTGAAAACCATATCTTCTCATTAATCAAGAATGATCTGTCACAGTATAGTTGAGCTTAGCTTTGTGGAAGTTCACAGCCTGAAAAGTTCCTCACATCTAATTTGTGATCAATCCATCACCAAGCCCTGCTCTCTCAGTTGCTGAATTTCATCTGTCTGAAAATCATCTGGTCTATCAGCATCAGCCATCATTCCCCATCCATGCATAACCATTCTCTACATGATAATCATACCCCTCTACAATAGTGTGAATGTTGTTTTGTTGTTGTTGTTTTTTCCCCTGTTGTCAACACTGGTGACACCACATCTGGAATACTGTGTTCAGTTCTGAACTCTGCACTACAGAAAGGAGATGGACAAATTAGAAGGAGTCCAGAGGAGGGCAAGAAAAATTATTAGAGGTTTGGGGCACCTGACTTAAGAGGAAAGACTGAAGGAACTAGGCTTATTTAGTCTGCAGAAGAGAAGACTGAGGGGAGTTTTGATAGCACTCTTCAGCTACTTGAAGGCGTGTGCCCAAAAGGAGGGAGCTAAGCTGTTCTCACTAGTAATATAGAAGAGAACATGGAACAATGGTTTTAGGCTGCAGCTGGCACGGTCAAGGTTGGATACTAGGAAGCACTTCTCACTAGGAGGGTGGTAAAGCCCTGGAATGGGTTTCCTGGGCAGGTGGCAGATTCTCCATCTTTGGAAACATTTAAGGCCCAGTTAGACAAAACACTGGCAGGGATGATTTAGTGGTAGCGTCCTGCTTTTAGCAGGGGGGTTGACTAGCTGACCTCCTGGGGTTCCTTCGAACCATATGATTCTAACCTGTCCCTGTTTTTTCCATTCCTCCCAGAAAACACCCACTGATGGATTCTTATAAACTCTTAGCCATATTTTCCATCAGTATGGGTGTTGATAACTGCCATTCCTCACTCTCATCCATCTCTGAGTGTTTTGCCCTCCTCTGCTTTTGCAAAGTACCCAGTAATGCCATTGACCAGAACCAAACTATGTCTTCCAGTCCTCTGTGTCATCTAATTGTTTTTTCATTCTCCCCCCACCTTTGTAATGACCAGAAACTTGGAGCTGTCCCCTCTCATTCCTACTGACCCCCAAAACATTGAATCTGCCCTCTTTTAACAGTTGATTTTGGAGACGTTGCACACAGATTTAGGTCAAAATTAACAAAAAGTCTTTCAATAGAAAACTCAAAGATGCAAAGATGAAATAGGATGAGTAGTGAAGAAAATAAACAAAGACACATCATCACGGTTTCCATTTTTATACTATTTGATTCTTTTTTCTAATACCAATTGCCTCTTGTCTCTCAGTAGTTTCCCACATTCCCTCTGTCATCATAGGGATTCAGAGATTTCTATTCAACACCCTGCTTTGATGTTGGAAAATGACAAAAATCTCTGACATTTTGGGTAACACCTACACTAATAAGAGGATCACCTACCTGCTTTGTTACTTTTGGGGCCTTTTCACTGTGTGTTTTGGCTCAGGACATGACACCAGTAACCAGCCCACATGTATAATGGTCTCACACAGGCTTATAGAAGCTTTTTGATCCTTGCAGGGTGATGCCTGCAGGCTCTACTGATCCATGCCCCTGAGTTCTGTTGAAAGAGAAGTCCCAGAAAGGTCAGGAAACTCTTTGGGATTTCCTAAATCTGAAATGTCCCATTATCTAATAGAGGCCTGAATGCTGCTAGTTTAAAGCACAGAATCACCCAGTGTCACTGTAGCTCCTGCTATCACCCTAGGGCTGCTGATGCTCCAGCTGTCACCCTTAATCGTTCTGTTTGGGTGTTCACAGTCCTTCTACATGAGACAGCTGCCCAAGGCTGACAGCTGCCATTGTTAAAAGGAAGAAATTACCAGCTTGTGCCTCCCTTTTACATTCCTGCACCTCCCATGGTTTGAGAACCACTGCTCTAAATGAATCTGAGCATGAGGGTCAGCCCAGGAGAAGCACAGGAAAGGTTTGTTGGAACATTTGGCCAGTTATTCATACAGTTCCTGGTCCCCCTCAGTGCAGCATTCAGAATATTTGGCTGAATAAGCTGAATTGATCAGCAGATCCCTATATGCTTTGTGAACAGTTGGTAATCTGAGCAGTTATTCTGTCGTGATGCCTGGAAGACATGGTTATTTAGGAAAAAGCATTCAGACTCAGCAAGTCTTAACCAGGTGAGGGTCCTTGCTCAGGGCTGGTTCACAGGGCACTGCCAGAGAGTGGTCAGTGATAGGGCCTCCGATGTGCAGGGAGATTGGTGGCAGGGAAGCCAGAGTCCTCCAACTCCACTGGGCTCGAAACAGGGGACCTTGCAGGGCTATCCATGATCTGACAGAGGTGTCTGAGAATACAGCCCACCCTCGACCACTTCCTACCACTTCCCTGTGATTGTCCCAAGACCGCAGTCTGGGGCAAGACAGGATGAGGGCTGTCTGCTCACCCCAAGGCCCTTTCTGGCTGCTCTGTTTGGTGAGGTGTTTCTTCTTTCTTCATGGGAGGCACCTCCTTCTTCTGGGACAGTCCACTTTAAAAATAAAGGGATCAGTAAATTCCAGAACTCGAATGAATGGACAGTGCTTCCTCTCGGGATGTCACAGCAGCAGTCCTCCCTTTCTGCAGACCTTG
Source organism: Podocnemis expansa (assembly GCA_007922195.1). Lineage (NCBI taxonomy): Eukaryota > Metazoa > Chordata > Testudines > Podocnemididae > Podocnemis > Podocnemis expansa. The sequence continues at coordinate 1,125,469 of ML682096.1, forward strand.
GGCTGTTGTTTGGGGGAGATTCTGCCTCCGCTCAGCCCCCACACCTCTGCTGGACCTCTGGTGCATGATCCAGGTGACTCCATGCCTGATCCTGGTTGCCCCAAACCCAATCACTCCGCCCCCTCAGTCCTAAACACCAGCTGTGGGCCCGACCTGGCCCTGGTCAAATCCAGCTGTGGCAAGGTTGCCCCTGTAAGCTCCAGTCCAATGCTGACCCTGGCCAGCTCACAGCAGCTAACCCCAGTCCTGCCATGATCAGCTTGCCCACCCCCGCCCCCCCTGCGAACCCCTCCCCTGATCAGTCCTCAGGTCCAATCTGGTCACACCCCTGCCAGTCCAGCTGGATTCAGCCCATCATCCACCATCTGAGATCAACCCTGAGCACCTCAGGCCTCCTTTCCCCCCCAGCCCTGTTCACCTAACCCTGAGCCCCTTTCTTTAGCTTCTCCAACCCCCATCCATGCTCAGCTCGCAAGCCTGCCTCTCCCCAGTACAGCCCTTACCAAGCTGGGGAACCACCAGACATGACAGAGCCCAGCAGCTCTTTAGGTTTCCCACAATGCTCTACTCATGGCTACGTGCCTGGGAGAAGAGCGGGGAGGGACATTTAAAATCTCCTCCCTCAATCTAGCTCCTCAGGAGAACTCGAGGCACCGCTGGACACATTCAGGGATCATCCACCACCCACCCTGTGGCACCAACACCTGCTTTCATAGCCCTCTCCCCTCTCTGACTTCACCCCACATGAGTCGATCCCTGGCCTTTGAATGACTCCTCTGCTTTCTGAATTTGCTATAGGTGCAGCAGGGAGGGGACGGCTCAGCCCAGAGCAGTTCCCTTCCCCTCACTGCCCAAACTGGGGTTTATTCAATCCCTCGCACACCTTCACATAGCTCATAAAAAGGACATTTTACCTCTGCAAGGGCTTTTCTTCAGCCTTGATCTCCCTGCCCCATTTTCCTGGTAGTTTACCTGTTGAACTTTTGGCTTTTTTTGAGCTCATTAGTGTCAACGGAGGTGGCAGACATAATGGCCCCCCCGCCCCCCCCCAACATAGCCCTCTAGACTATGGAGCTCACAGGGAGGAGTGTTAAGTATCTATCTCCCCTGATGGGTCTCATCTCCGGGCTATCCAGCTCACGGGGAAGAGTGTTAAGGATCGATCTTCCCTGATGGGCCTCAATCTCCTGTGTGAGTTTCTGCCTCCCAGCTTTGTGTCAACAAGGGGGGGGTGAGTCCCTATCCCCCCTGAACAGTTTCTCGGCACCCCCGTCACCACGAAGGAGGGGTCATTGTCTGGGGTCCCAGTTTTATCATTGATCCTGACCAGGATCCCACTCCTAATTGGCTATTTTTACTCTGGCTGGGCAAAATTCTATTAAACCCCCTGTCTCAGCTGGCTTGTTGTTCTCCCACCCTCCGACGCTAAAGGGCACGTCGCGACCCGGTCGGACTGATCCCCCGACTGAGACAGGGAGTACCCACCCCCGAGACCCTCTTTATTTTTGGGGTGTACACGGATTGCCGGCCGAACGATTAAGTGCTGAGATGCTGCAGCTGGTCTGCCTCCTCGCTTTGGGTTCTACTGCAGTCCTGGGACAGGTATTATAAATCGATATAGGCCTCCTACCTTCTCTTAATCATTCTACTTGGTACCATTTATATATAGTCTGTGACTGTAGCTTCTTCACTTGAGTTTTGCATAGTTTGTGTAGTTGTTATTATTTTCTCTGTATCCTGCATAATCCTTTTATGGTATAGTTGTTTAAGGTCTAGCATAGTTTTATGTTGCTAATTTGCCAGGTGTTTTGTTAGTCATTTGTATTTTGCATCCTTCTTACTGTATAATTGTTCATTACTCTGCTTCTGCTCTAAACTGCTGGCCCCAAACTTCCCCAGTGTACACGGGGGGAGTGTGGGGGTTTATTTTTGTCTCATTTGACTTTTTTCATTCTGCCGCCCACCCTTCTTGGTTAGCAAGGAGGAATGGCTTCCAGCCATTGGTAAATACTCGTCGGGTGGGCTGGTCAGTGCCTATACCGATGTTGAGGCAGTAAAAGGCCAGAAAAGTCCTTGACTTATTATGGCCACCCTCTTGTAGGTCATTAATCCATACTGTTATTTAACTATAAGCACTTTGGTAGGTTGTAAGTGTTTTGCATAGACTCTCATACTTTATCCTGTTCTTTGGCTTGAGGTGTTTTACAAGTGCTTTATATAGACTTTCCTGCTCCACACTGTTACTTGGTTATAAGTGCTTTGCATAGGTTTTTAGCTTTATATTGTCATTTAGTTATAAGGGTTTATTTAGTTTTTGCTTTATGCTATTAGTTGGTTATAAGTGTCTTATATGGACTTTTGTTTCATATTGTTAGTTGATTACAAGTGTTTTTGTATAGATCTCCTTGTTTTACACTGTTAAGTGGTTAAAGGTGTTTAAGGTGTCACTATAAAAGTAGCTTTTTTGTTTATTTGAACTGGTGTCCGTCTCATTGGTGGGCGTCGCCGGTCCATCCCAGTCACATCGCGAACCCGGGGTTCAACAATTAGGAATCATAGCTAGCAGCTCAATGGCATGGGGAAGCCATATTATCATTTTTCTAGAGGTCTGTATCTTTGGAGTGCACCAGTTTTGAAACAATGTTTACCATTTCTAGAATATTTGGAGAAAAAAAATAGCATTCTCTAATTGTGTACAAAGGTCATGTGTGCTTCTGCATGTTTGCGAGAAGAATTTTTTTTGTGAGTGCTTTCATTATGTCTAAAATATGAGAGGACAGATTAATCCCCTGTGGTTGATAATAAATTATTAGATCAATTACTTGACATTGATTTCCTTTGCAGAAGTATCCAACTTGCCATCATCTAAATCATTGATGAAATATTGATCAGAACAGGAGGCAGAATTGATCCCAGCAGTACCCCACTTATTATAACCTTTTAGCATGACTGTGAACCATTGAAAACTACTCTCTGGGGTGGTTATCCAACCAGTTTTGGATCCCTTTTATAGTAGCTCTATCTAGACTGTAATTCCTTAATTTGTTAATGAGAAAGTGATGCAAGGCCATATCAAAAGTCTTACTTAAATCTAGGGCTATGTCTACACTGATATTTTAGTTCAAATGAAGGAGGCTTAATTTGAACTAAGTGAGTCTCTGTTCAAACTAGGTTTTACTAGTTCGAATTCAAGGCATCCTTAGTTTGAACTAATAAGTATTGCCTGTTAGTTCGAACTAGCGGCTATTTTCAACTTATTAGTTCAAACTAAACCCAGTGTGGATGTGTTAATTTGAATTAATTGGCTGGATCAAACTAATAGTCCTCTTGACCTCCACCCAGGGTTCTTGGCATGAGGAAGAGCCTGCCCTGGACAGAGCTATTTCCACCTTGCTCCTCAGACCTGGGCAGGACAGCCATTTTGCCACCATGCCCAAGCGCAGCAGCCGCACGCAGGGCAGGAGGAGGGCTGCAGCCTTGACCCAAGATGAGCTCCTTACCCTCATTGACATCTGGGGCAAAAGGCAATGCTTTCCCATTCCTGGCAGCTATCATAACCTGGAGATGTACGCTGATATCTCCCAGGCCTGGAGAAGAGAGGGAGCACGCCCAGGACACCAGACAGGTGTGGGTAAAAATAAGAGCTCTCCACCAGCAACACCAGATGATCTGGGAGAGCAGGCTGCACCAGGGTGCAGCCCCCCCAGCAGCAGCTGCCCCTAGTTTCAGGAGCTCCACAGTTTCCTGGGGGGTGAGAGCATCAGGCTCGCCGTACACATTGTGGACACCAGCCAGCACCCATCCATATATGACGACTAGGAGGAGGACTCGGTGGACCAGAATGTGGTGCTGGAGGCAGCTGAGACCAGCTGACCAGAGGGCAGCCCAACACCTCGGGCCCAGGAATCAGGCTCGAGTTGATCCCTGGCTCAGCAGAGGAGCAGGAGGAGGAGCAGGTCTCCTTTCTGAAGACAATCTGGGCTAGAGGACAGCACACTGGACACCTGCCGGTGAGTGATCCCTCCCTCCTTCCTTGCAGGGAGGGCTGGGCATGCCTGTGGGACAGGCACTACGGGGGGATGTAGCCCAGGGACTGGCAGGGACCTGGGGATGGGAGGGCCTCGGAGGCCCTTCCATGGTGCAGAGGGGCCAGATACTGTGTGGTGGGGGGAGTCAGACCCAAGTGGTGTGAGGGCATTTTGGTAGGTTTTGGTGGAGGGACCATATTTGGGAGCATGAAAATCAGACAGCCTGTGCCTGACACTGCTGGCACGTGGCCTCAGGAGACACCCCAAGGCCAGGGCTGACTGCTCCTCACCACTGGGGGCACCACACCTGACCTGGGCAGCATAGCATTGACGCAAGTATCTTGGGGGCCCTCTTCCAAAGGACAGGGATTGGGAGGCAAGGGGAAGGTCATGGCACAGTAGCTACTGTGAGACTGCACACAGCAATAGCGAGCTAGCTAACGAGAGGAACTCTGTTCTCTTCAGGGGCATTGCTGCGCCGGGGAAGGACCTGGGGCACAGGCCCCAGCCCTGCCCCCTGGCCACGGGCTACGCCCCTGACCCCAAGTCTGAGCTTGGGGCAACCTGGCCTCGGCTGCCTGCTGCTGCCAGCATAGCCCCAGATCCCTGGCTGGAGAGAGGGCAGGGAATGTCAGCCATTGTGGTGGATGGCCGGGCCTAGGATGGGGCCAGAAGCAGCTGCAGCCACCATGGGCAGCCGTCCCCAGGACGTTCCACCAGAGACTGGAAGAGACAGGGGGCTGAGGTCAAGGACTCGGGGCACTGGCGCTGGGATTTGGGGCACGAGCCCCATGTGCCCAGCACTAGTGATGCCCCTGTTTCTATTGTTGCCTCCAGCAGCTCCAGCACCCTTGCCACATGCAGCACCTGGAACCCCAACAGCACTGAGTAGAGGAGGAGGAGGAGGATGCTGTGCTCGCAGGACAAGCACCTCAGGGACCTCGTCTGTCTCACTGAGGAGTCAGAGGTGCACCTTTCAGCCTGGCAGGAGAGGGTCGATGCCCATCAGAGACACAGGCGGGCGATGCTCCAGTGACTCCTGGACCTGGTGGAGAGCCAGGCAGCCATCCTGGAGTGGCTGGAAGCACACCTGTAACTTCAGCATGCTGCTGAAGGTACCGCTGCCCCAAACACCAGTGCCCCTCCCCACCACCCCCCCCAAGACCCAATGTGGCCACATGTAGGCTGGTGGCCCACCCACTGGATCCCAGTAACAGCTGTCCCCAACCCTACCGTCCTCCCCCCAAACCTCTGCCCCCCCTGCAATTGCCCTTATAAATAATAATAATAATAATAATAATAATAATAATAATAATAATAATAATAATAATAATAATAATAAAACTATGATGCTCACTTTCATATTGGGTCTTGTGTTTTTATTGGTGTCAGGATGGGTGGGGGGCAAACATGGGTGGGTGGGGGAGGATGGGGTGCCTGAGAGACGGCCCACTCCTCAGCACTCCTCATTGAGGAAATGGGCCTTTAGCACATGCCTGATGATGACTGCTCACTACTGGCTTGCTCCATCTGTAGCAGGGTGCCAGACTGCTCCAAGTGCCTGGCAAAGCATTCATCTTCAGCCTCCTGAAGGGGGGAGGTCTTTTCCCCTGCAGCTCACAAAGGTCACTGATCACACAGCATGCACTGAAAACCTCTGAGATGGTGCGCTCATTGAGATGCAGGTGTGTCAGAGGACCCTCCACCATGTCTTGAGCTGTCCAAAGGCATGCTCTATGGCCTGTGGGTACCTCTTTAGCCTTCAGTTGAAGAGATCCCTGTTGGGACTCACGTTGGTGATGTAGAGCTTCACGAGCCAGGGGAGCAATGTGGACCAGCCCGAAGAAGGTTCACATACTCATGCGGAAATTTTGGAGCCACTGCTTGTCATCCCAGATGGTAAGGGCGATGTGGTCCCATTGGTAGCTCATATTTTTCTCTTCCCAGAAGCAATGGGGCATAGAGGGCACTGTCAGCATGGCAGCTCGCACAGTCAGCAAAGTGGTGTTGCTGCTGTCTGCCTCCGCTGTGTTAGGGCCCATGAAGAACATGCTGCAGATGAACAGAGCACTGGGCACTGGAAAGCAGGAGGCAAGCATGGCCCTGGCAAGCAGCAGGAACAGGGTCTGCTCCCTGACATCATTGTGTTGCGTGTTGCCAGGCATAATGGAAAGTGCTGAGCTCTATTCCTCTTTTTCTAGGATTGGCTTATGGATTGGGCCCTTCTCAGCTACTATACTGACACAATTTCCTGAGTGCACCCCTCCTAATTTGACCTAGCAAGTATCTGTATGGATGTGCTAGATTGAATTAGGCTTCTGGTATGTACACACTAGTCCAAATTAGTTAATTCAAACTAACTAATTTGAAGTAGCATTTTTAGGTGTAGATGTAACCTATATTTGCTCCTTTCCATTTCCCTGGGATCTATCCAGTCTTCCATGATTGTTGACAGGAGCAGACACTGAAGCAGGAATGGGAAGAAACACTGGGAAGGGTAAGAGGGAACTATTCCTCCCCATCAGGGCCAGCCCAAGGTTTTCTGGCACCCTAGGTGTCTGTGATTTTGATGCCCTCCCCATGGTGGCCTGCACCATGCATGACATCTCTATGGGGGGTGCGGGGTCCAGAGCAGTTTGCCTGTGCAGGCCCACCAGTATGCTGGCACCTCACACTGGGTGGGGGGATACGGGTTGGCCCAGAGGCTGGATCACATATGCCTGCCCCATTCCTGAGCCAGGGATGGAGCGGGCTGGCCCAGGGACCTGGCTCTGCTCTCATGCCAGTTTCCAAAGAGATAGCCGTGTCAGTCTAGTCCAGTAAAAAACCAACAAGCAGTTGTGTGGCACTTTAAGACTAGCAGATTTATTTTTTGCATGCCCCACCTCTGCGATGGTCCTCCTCACCTCCAGAGCAGAACAGCTGGCCAAAGAAAGGGGTGGGAAAGTAGAGCCCAGCATCTGGGCGGGCCCACTCCACCCTTGGGCCAGCTGTTCCCAGGTGGGGTGAGCCACCACAGAGCAGCGATCAGCAGGATGGCAAACCACTCCTTTCCACTAGGCTGCAGGGAGAGGAGGAGGGCACTGAGAAGGGGGGTAAAAGGGATATTTATGGCATGAGAATAGTTCAGGCTCCTCCTGTGGCACTGGGTGGGGGGTGCACAAATGTTAGGGGGTGTAGGTAGTGAAAGGAAGCAACACATTAAAAGCATTTGTGGGTGTATTATAGACACTGACAAAGCACAGGTACAAAGGAGAGTCCGGTTGGAGCAGGGTGGAGGAAACCAGGCAAGAAAAGCAGGGGGATAGCAGAAACCGAGGGGAGGGCAGGCTAGGGATAGCAATGGTGGCTGATTGGTAGCAGTGACTATGGGAACCCACCAAACACTCAGGGGCTGGAGCATGTCAGGAGACTTAGGAAAACTCTAGGGGGACCCAACAAAATATAGGGAATGAGAGAGGACAAGGTAAGTGACAAAAGGAAGGCAGAAGAGGCTGCACGAGGAATGGGGAGGTTGCTCTGAACCAGCTGGAGAGCAAAACAGAGGGTGGGGGAGTCCATGGTCCAAATGCAGAGACGAAGGCCATGAGTCCCGGGCTTCAGGGTACGTGCTGATCGCTGAAGCAGGTTCAGGGAGTTATGCTTCAGCAAGACAGGATACTGCACACAGAAGGTTTAATGAGTAACTTGGGGCAATCTGCATTGACTTCTGCCGGAGAAGGCTACTACATGGGTGAGGGGAAGCTGTTACTAAGTGTGAAGATTGAGCTGGGGCCTGTCCATGCAAACATGACAGACTTGGGGATTCAGAGGAAAACTCATCAGCCAGGAGCAGAAGCAGATGCTTGGATTCCTTGGCAATGAGAAGTAACAGGGAAAGGCTGGTAGGGAAATGAGCAGGTCTGTCCCTTGTGTCTTCTGCACTCAGTTACTCATTTCTTCACTCCCAGGGGAGGCTCTGAGGCTGAAATTCTCTAAAGCCTATTTTTGGCAATTCTGACTGATCACACAGTTCTGGGAATAGTCCCAGAGCCCTGGTCAACCTTGGAGACCAGAGGGACTGTACAGTGAAATCTTAAAGGCCCCTGACCAGGCCTGCAACTGTCAGATGTTTGGATTCGTCCACTTATTCCAAGGTCTTGGTATGATTGCCTCTCTGCAGCATCGGATTTCAGTGAGTTGCCTGTTTGTGTAATAATGTTTTTTTGCCAAAGGCTAAGAATGAGTTCAATAGACAACCACTGAGGGCAGGAAATCAGGATTATCAAAAAAACCAAAATGATTAGCTGTCAAAATGGGAAAAAAAAATATTTATGGTAAATGTATTGGCCACAGATTTGTTTTTAGCATCATTTCCTTGTCTCCTTCTGTGTAGATCTCCTTGTCTCACTCTCTTCCTCTACTTGA
>ML682096.1:1134303-1149089 GCA_007922195.1 Podocnemis expansa
TCTCCTTCTGTGTAGATCTCCTTGTCTCACTCTCTTCCTCTACTTGATCTGGATAGTTTCTACTCTGGTTCATTCTAGTTTTCCAAACCAGCAGCTTTACTTACACATTAAGAAATGTAGCCAAAGTCCCTGCAGTCTGTAGGTGAGATACAAGAAATTTCACCCCAAGGATGGACCACACTGGTTTTCACCCAGTGACCAGAATTTGCTCTTGCAATCTGCCTTCAGGGGATCACCTCACATTAAGAGTGGCATCACTGAAAGAAAAATGAGGACCCTGTGTTTTGAAATCCCCATCTTTCATGCCTGACCTAAAGACGCCACTTAAACTTGGGTGACATCCTTGAGACTCCATCTGCACCCTGACAAGAACAGCTGTCGCTGAATCAGTGCCTCCAGCTTTAATTATCACAGGGCTCTAGCTTAAGTTCCACCCAAAGGGTGAAATCTCATTTCAATTTAAATGAATGGCCAGGTTCCCATCAGGGACAGGCTTTTGCTCTAGATCCACATTTAGGGACTGAAATAAAAGGCCTGATTTTCACTAGCCTTGCCGCTACAATGACTTTAACAAGAGTCTTACTGCGGCTTCCCAAGATGTATGAACCCATCTGGACAAAAGTAGAGCTGACAAGAAAGTAGCTGAAACGTTTGGGTAACAGCTTTGAAGGTCAAAGGACATTTTTTGAATGTGAAGGGCTTCAGTTCCTGTTCCTCTTTCTCTCTGGTTCTGCAGAGGGTGAGAAGCACCAAAACATGGTAAAAATAAAGAACTTTTCAGACTTAGAGGAAACCAGGGAGGGCTGGAAGTCTCACTGAAGGAGATCCAGGAAAGTGGGGTGTGTGTGTGTGTGTGTGTGATGGCACATGGAGTAGCTAGGTCACAGAGGGGAAAAAGTCTTTAAAAAGTACTGTATAGTGAATGGACATCCTGCCTACTTCTCACTCCGAAGCGGTGTAAGTAGTTCTCCCATTTAATTCCAGGGAAAGCGGGTGTCATAGACGGTGATATAAGTTAGAGGCAGTGGAGTAATTGTACTGGACACCTTCCTCCATCCAGCACGTATCTCCTCCTCTGGCCAATTCCACGCCAGCCTCATGGCAAATCCAGTCATTGCCAAGAAGGAAAAGCAGCATCAGGAAGTCATGTCTGGGTTTGTAACTAACGGGAATATGCTAAAGCTTTGGTTGGTTTAAAGAAGAGTTACTGGCACCAGCTCCTTTTAACCCCCATGGTCTCTCTGCCCTCCCCATGCAGCTGTCCCTCTCTCCTTCCCTGCATGTGCCAATATTGGGGGTTCCCTTGGCTCCTGCAGAGGTTATGAAAACTGTTCCTCCCCCAGCCACCACTGTCCCCAGTGTAGGCAGAGACAGAATTTCACCTGGGCTGTGTTTCACCTAGGCTGTGTATAGATTTCCAGGATCTGAGACTGTGTGGTGTATCCAGAACTATCTGTTTGGCCTCAAGTGATTGGGATTACTGTGTGGCAGAGCTGGTGGTTGTTGGAAAGGGAAGGGAAGGGTACACAGACAGGCCAAGAATTTCACTGGAATTCACGTTTCCTTCTTTTTGTTCATGTCAGGACAGTGCTGGGAACTTTCATGGCCGTGAATGTGTCTGGGCTGTTCTTAGGGCCTCTTTCAACTTCAAAACCTAGAATTGCAGTGAGACAAATTATGAATGTGAGAGAACTTAAACAGCTAAGTAAGGACAGAAAAATAACCCTTAAGGGAAATCTTTCAAATCCAAAGGAGAAAAGTGCTTATGGATACGGACAATGATCAGAAACAAGGAGCTGTGCTTGATTCTGACACAGAAATGGCTAGTGCAGAGGAGTTTAGATCCCAGAAAACAGCCAGCATCATCAACATGAGAAGGACCTGGCACACATTTGATTATGGGAAAATAAAACAAAATAAATATTTAAAAAAGGAAATTTGAAGAAAGGGACAGCAAAAAGAGGCTGCTAAGGAGAAAGATTATCGAAGGCAGGTAGAGCAGTTTTAGATGAAGGAATCTGTAGAAGAGATATTTATCAAAGGAAAAAGAAGATGACCAGAATCCAGCCCACCATCATGGAAGGGAAAAAGGTTTTGTTGGCAACTGAAAGCTTCTCAACTTCATCTGTCAAAGATTGTAAAAGGATCGGTCCCACTTACAGGGAAGATGAGGCTATTGAGGGGGTTTGTATACTTTTGAAAGTCTATGAAGTCCATAATATCTTTTTGATTGAGAACACAAGGCTTGTTCTCCTCACTAGCTTGTCTGGAAGAGCCAGAGAGGTATTTCATGACGTGGTAATAAAGGATTTGTTGGATTATGCAAAGTTTAAAGAAACTGTATTGAGAAAATTTAAAATTACTCCTGAATCTTACCAGCTGAAATTTAGAAAATGGATGTTGTCTGCTAATGTTACCTATACTGAAACTCCTCACAAACCACATCGGTGTTTGAAACAACACATTACGTGGTTGGAGGCTCATGAAGGTTATGATAAGCTGGTTGATTTGACTGCTAAGGAGCAGATACTGGAAATAGCACTCTACCATGTCACGGCAGCTGTGTGTGATAAGAAGCTGATACCATTTGGGAGGCAGCTGAAATTGCTGATTATTTAATTTAGAATAAGAACCATGAAAAATATAAACCTCAAGAGAAAAGCAGGCCCATCTCAGTTAGGAAGTCTTATATCAATCCTAAGCTAAAGTGTCTTAAACTGTTGGAAAACCTGGTACATGCCACCTGTGGGGACTCATGGGTCATATAAAGTCAAATAGTCCCAAATGTGGAGACAGGAATTATCCCGGGGAGCATCTCCCAAGAACATCATTTATCTGAATGCTGTCACTTTATATACAGAAACTGGCCTGACAGAAGGGAACTGTGCTACTGTGTCTCCAATCGTAGCCATTGCATATGTGCTACCACTTTAGTAATCCCAAGGGCAAAGGCAAGAGGGGAGACAAATATAGCCTCACCGATTATATGCAGATTGAAATATGGAGGGTGTTGGGGAAATAAACAAATCAGGGCCCTCAATGAGACCCCTGACCCCCTGATGATGAAGGCCCGTTCCCAGCTGAGACTCCAATACGCAGAGAACGAGGTGTGGTTCAGGTTTCTTTATTGGTCAGCTGAGCAACAAAGAGCACTGCATCAGAGGGTAACCCAAAGAGGTTAGCCCATCGAGCAGCAGGCCCTCTCACCCCAAAAGAAGGGAGGGTGAGAGCGAGCCCCGATTAGCAGCATCACCACATTTTTATCCTTTACAGCATGATAATGTTATGTTAATGCTTACATGATTGACAGCGTTTACAGACCCTTATTTGGTTATATTAACATTATTAAATGCATATTAATGATTACAGGATGCATACAATTATCCCCGCCTCTGTTTACTGTTGTCATCATTTGCATGAACCTGGGCAGCCGCAGTGCCTGCAAATTCATTAACTTCAGACTAAAGACGCTGATCTTACAATTCAGAGAGGCCTTGAAGCCAGGAACAATGAGCAAAAGATAGAAGGCAGTACTCCCTTTTTATTCTCAGCATAGATGAGACCTTGTAGCCCACATTCCCTGCTCGGATGGCTGAGCACAAAGCGTGAGAGAGGGGAGATAACAAACTTTTATGAGGCAACCTAGGCAGTTTGTTTAAAGTAATTGGATACATAGTCTTGCCCGAGAAACAATCCCACGACCATGGCTCACTACAGCCCCATTAGACCTTTGCTATAGCATCTTATTCTATTGTATTAACACAGAATTGGATCCCCAATATTAAACGGACCCCTAATATCAAATATCCCCTAACAAGGGACAATGATGAATTTATAAAATGGGCCAGGGTCAATGGAGGGACTCTGCCTCAGAAATTTCCCTGGTTAAAAAGGAATTGGTTTGAGAGGAGCACTATTTTCCAAATTAGAGTGTGAATCTAGCTGCACTTTCTGAATATGTGGCAGAGGTGCCGTTACCTAAGGCCCATTTGGAATGGGAGAGTTTTAGGGTGACATGGTGTTTGGCGTCTGGGAACGTCTCCTCATGGCCATTTTGATTGGAAACAATCTTATAGATACGAATAATAGTGTTGATGTCATAAGCCAATCACAGGAAAAGTATATGTTATCTTATATGCTATGCTACTTGAAGTCAGCAGAATAATTTGTGACGTGGGGGTGCCTAATTCTAAGTTGTCTATGACTAGAAAGAAAAAGTTTCCAGCCTTAAGACTGTGCAGGATATCAGCTAGTCTGTTCTGAAAAGCAGTGTGTCTGTCTCACAGGATGCATATCCAAGAACACGTAGGTTATGTTCAGTGTAACTTTTCTGTTCACTTTTGCAATTTAATTGTAAGGATTGTTGTGAGTTATGCCAAATGAGGTTCCCTTTTGAATGCTCTGTCATATTGTTAGGGAATGTGCCTAATCCTGTGCCTCTGGGGGGTAATGACTTGCCAAGTCTCTGGAAGTTTGCCTGCAAACAGCTATGTGAGCTATATCCATGAGAAAGAAATCAGAACCTGTCAGATTGTTGAGAACAGCAGTCTAGTTGTGGCTATGTCTACACTGCAAAACATTTTTCAGAATTATTTTTTCCCCAGTAACACTATTTTGATTCTTTTTTTCCCAAACTAGTGTTTGTTTGTTTGTTTGTTTGTTTGTTTGTTTGTTTGTTTGTTCCCAAAAAAATGCTATTTCAGGAAAAGAGTCCATGGAGACTGTCTTGAAAATGGCTGCCTCTCTTTTTGGAAAAAAGAGAGGCTACATTCCAGTGTCTTTTTTGAAAAAGAGAAAGGCAATGTAGAAGACAGGCATTTTTGAAGAGCGGGGGGAGTTGCCACTCCTGGTGATGGCTTTTTTTGAAAAATCTTTTTTGACACCCCAACCCCTTTTTTTTGGAAAAAAAACAACTGGATTTAACTTTTTCAAAAAAGTCTTTTGGATTTCAAAAAAAGTGGAGTGCTTGTTTTCAAAAAATCAAAATGGTTGTGCAGACATTTCAGGAAAAGCCTTCTCATCCTGAAAAAAAAAAAAAATCAGTGTAGACATGCCCTTCTTTTGTGTGAAGAGCAGACAGAGAACGCCTCTCAGTTTGTGGCTACTGAGGATGTCCCAGTTGCCTCAGAAATAACTTGGGACTTAGATAAAACCCCAAAAGAGTCAGTTGCTGTTCAAAGAAACATTTTGTTACACAAACCCTTCTCTGGTCAGAGAAAGGGCAAATGTTCTGTGAAAAAACTATTTGTTCCCTAAGACTGCTCCTAAAGGAATAGAGTCTCCGGAATGCTCTTGCAATCAGTCTGCCACGGCTGAAAGCTGTTCCTATAAACTGATTGGGTTATCTAAGGCGGAGTCCAAAACTTTGGACGTTCAGAGAATTGATGCAGCTTTTAACTGCCAGAGGTTTTTTTTTTTTTTTTTTTTTTTTTTTTTTTCAAATCTGAGTGACTGCAGTCACTTGGTTTCAGAAAGATCCTCTGTGGATTCATTGAAAAAGGTTCCAAATGGAGTGAGAGTTACTGGGGTTCTTAAGCAGCAGCGTAACCAAGTGGCTGTGGTGGGTCAGTACATTAGAGGTGATAAAATGTGACTGACTCCATGATGCTAACTCTGTGAGTAAACAGATGATGTCTTAGGATCAGAGGGAGGACTGTGCAGGTTATCTCGTGGACATGCAAGGTAAAGTAGACCGGCTTACACCCCAAGTGTTTGGAAATACCTTGTAGTCCCTTGGCTACAGCAGTGGAAAAAAGTGGGTAGCTTATTGTCTTTTCCATGCTGCCTTATTAAATGGTTTGTTGATTATGGTCATATATCCCTCCTTATTTCCCCTGGCTATGTCTACACTGACAAAATTAATTCAAAATAGTTATTTCAAAACAACTATTACAATCTTAATTTGAAATAACTATTTCATATTAGCACTATTTCAACTGTATTATTTTGAATTAGGAATCTGGTGAAGACTCTCTAACTTGAAATTAGGTAGGAGTTGGTTTTGTTTTGTTTTGTTTTGTTTTTAATACAGAGTATTCACTAGACTCTATTTCAAATTAGGGGAAGACACACAAAATAATAGGGCCATTATGTCAAAACAAGCCTATTCTGTGACTTAGAATGGCTTATTTTGAAGTGGGTGGGTGGGTGGGTGGGTGTGTATTAAGTGCTATTTCAAAATCATGCTTTATTATTATTTTTTTAAAACTTTTATTTTGAAATAACAAAATGCCTGCATGGACAGGACAAAAGTTATTTTGAAATAAGCTTCTTAATTTGAAATAACTTCTATGTGTAGACATACACAGTGATGGTATCTGTATATACTAGGCTCAAACCACTTTTATACTTATAGTCATATATTGTACCAATAGAAGTTCCATAAAAGGTGATCAAACATAATAGTGTCCATTGTCTCTCTCCCCCTTCCTGACCCTGCACAACAATTGCTATAAAAGCTTTACTGCACCATTTCTTAACAGGTGTATACCCAATATCACTGTGCTTCATACTCTTCACAGGCAGCCTAATTAGAGCTTCAAGTAATACATGGCAACGGTCAATCTCACCTCCTCTGGCCCATCAACATTAATCCTAAATGGTATCCCTGGCCTGGAAGCTGCACACATCTGGCTTTCCATACCGTTCAGTATGTTGTACATCACCTGTCTGTTGGCAAATTCAACAATTCTGCTTGTTGTAAGAAAAGAGGAGACGCTGCACAAGCCCATGTACCTGCTGCTCTGCATGCTGGCGCTTAATGACATCACCATGTCCACCTCCATCGTTCCAAGGGCTCTGTGCATATTTTGGTTTGGTTACAAAGTCATCACTGTGGAAGGCTGCTTCATCCAGATGTTCTTCTTTCATGTTTCTGTCGCTACACATTCAGCTATTCTTGTGACAATGGCCTTCGATCGCTATATTGCTATATCTGAACCTCTGAGATATGAGACCATCCTCACCAACATACGAACTGCTATTCTAGGGCTAATGGGTTTTGCACGATCATTTTTTTTATTTCTCCCAGTGACACTGCTTCTTCAGAGACTGCCGTTCTGTGCCAATCGTATTATCCAACACACTTACTGTGAACACATGGCTGTTCTCAAGCTGTTATGTGTGGACACTACAGTCAATCAACGGTATGCCTTAGTGACCTTTCTTGTTATCATTGGATTAGATCTGGCTATCATTGGACTGTCCTATGGATTGATCATCAGATCCGTTCTCAGAATCTCCTCCAAGGAAGCACACCAAAAGGCACTCAACACCTGCTCAGCCCATGTTTGTTTGATAACGATAGGTTATTCTTCCTCCATCTTTACATCCCTGACACACAGGTATGGTCAGGGCATCAGTCCCCATATTCATATCACCTTGGCCAGCCTTTACGTTGTTATCACCTCCATGCTCAATCCTGTCATTTATGGGATCAAAACTAAAGAGCTTCGTGTAAAAGTGGGAAAATATATTTGCAGAATGTGATTGCCTTGGGCAACCCACATTTTTAAAATACATTAAATGTGGAGGAAAGGGTATCTCCTCATTAATGAAGAGTGCTCCATCACAATTTAGCTGAGCTCGGCCTTGTTGACCTTCACACTCTTAAAAGTTCTTCATAATTAGTGTGTAATCTCTGTATTACCAAGCGCTGTTCTCTCAGTTGCTGAGTTTGTACTTTCTGAAAATCACCTGCTCTCTCAGCAGCAGCCGTCATGCCCCATCCTACATATGTCATCCCTGGTTTCTTTCCATGGCTTTCAGAAAACGGGTGTTTATGGCTTCTCATAAGCCATTCCTCATACTTATCCATCTCCGAGTCTTTTAGAGGAGATTCCATCTCCCCTCACCTCCTGTCTCCCGGAACTGCAGTAGGATGCAAAGGTTTTGC
Source organism: Podocnemis expansa (assembly GCA_007922195.1). NCBI lineage: Eukaryota > Metazoa > Chordata > Testudines > Podocnemididae > Podocnemis > Podocnemis expansa. The sequence goes on from ML682096.1 coordinate 1,142,198, forward strand.
TGCCTTGAGGAAATACTCAGGGCATGTTCCCGCTCGTTCATCGGCTCTCGAGGGCATGGTCCAGGTGGCTCTGGGCTTGATCCTAGCCCTGGTTGGCTCTCTGCACTGCCCTCAGCCCCTTACACCAGCCCTGGGCCTGATCTGGTCTTATGCTGAGCCCTAAGACATAATATTTTGGCCAGTCTCAGGCCCAATCCAGCCCTAACTGGCCCACCACCACTAGCCCCTGTCCCACCCTAAGCCACTACCCCACTATAGCCCTGCCATTGGCCCCAGGCTCGATCTTTCCCTGGGCCAAATATGGCAGTGCCGATGCTGGCTCAAATACATGAGGCACATCCACCCAATCTGGCTGGCCAGCTGCCCTCTGACTTGAGCCCAGATGCCAGCCTGACCACTGTTGTGCATGGCAGCTTAAAAATTCCAGTCAAAGAAGAGGGAGGCCATTGGAGCTTGAACAAAGGTCAGAGGAAAAGTCCCCATATTCTAGAGGGTTCCCAAAATAGCCTGAGCTAAGCAAGTTTGCCTTGCAACACGTCCCTTAAGTGGCAGCATTATGATTAAACACTTGTACAAGATGTACCTTTGGGAGGATGGGGGGTTAACCTTCCATGAAAAGAATAATCCTTCCCCACCCAATATAAAATTGATACAGGCAGCAGTTTTTATAGTATAAGGTTGCAGTTTTTATGCCCATGCTTCAGCTTTTTATGGCCTGGGTACTTAAGAATCACTGAAGGCAACAAGAATGACTGGGGAAGTGGTGTATGTGTGGCATGAGTGGAATGTCCCTAGCCAAGGACAAATTTGAAAGCCTGCCAGGATCTAGTCGTGCAAATCAAGAGAGGAGAAGGAACCAATCGGACAGATAGCTCCAAAAGGGATGAAGAAGGCTGACCCTCCCCAAGGACATCCACTTTATTGATTCATCCATAAAACAGTCTGACTTGGCAGTCAAGGGGAGGAACATCAACATCAATGCAACGAGTGTCATTGTGCACCTGAACCTTTCTCACCCCTCCAACTTTGGCACCTAGACTATCTTGTACCTCCACCAAGCTTGAGTAAGTCCTGCATCTTGCAGGTATGAGTGTAGCACATCAGTGGTGGTGTGAGTGTAAGAGTGTTGTGTTGTGTGTCTTGTGTTGCATACAATGCTGCTTGACCTAAACTACTGATGTGTTAAGCCTTGTTTGCTGTGTGCTGTGATTGTGGCATTGGGAAAATCTGATATCTTACCATGTGGGCTGTGTTGTCCTATTAAATGGCAAGCTTATTGTATTCATATATCCATGCTCACTTTCCCTTAATGAAAGCATACATAGGATTCATATATCTGTGAACAAATGCTCTTAATGATTGTATTTGCATACTCATATCTAGATCTAGATCTAGATATATCACAAGTAAAAGTCATATAAAAGGTGGTTTAACCATAAAAGAGTGTCAGGTCTCTCTCTCTCTCCCTCCTTGACCCCTCCTAATACCATCTGAGCATTGGTTCACCACCCTCCTGGATCTTTCAGTGGAGACTCCATTCAGGCTCCTCCTGATCCCAGATCTCATTTCCCAAGACAAGGTGGTCTACATCATCCCAACCACAGATACCTGCATGCCATTACATGTCATCTTCCTATGTGATCCCCTTAGAACTTGCATGCTTTGGACCCACTGGAGAGATTTTCGTACAGACTAGAAAACTATCCAGTAGAGCAAGGGTCTCAAACAGACAGCCCATGGAGTTATATCCTGCGGCACATAACAAGAGCTGGAATTCAGAGGGTCTCGGCCCCTGGCCAGCTTTTCAGGCAGCCTGTGCCCTACTGGCTAGGCATTGTAAACCAGGCTGTGGCTGCCTGCCTCCCACCCACGGTCCTTCTCCTATCAGAAGTGCTTTCTGTCCAGTCCACTCAGGCTTCCCCCAGCTTCAGCTTGGGGCGGGATGAGAGCGTTTTGCTCAGCGTCTGGGCTGGACCTCCCTGCCTCCAAAGCAAAGCAGCTGACTAGGGGGTGGGTGCGTGGGGCCAGGCCTCTCTGTTCTGGCACCAGACTACCACACACAAAAATGGCCCTGGCTGGGCCTAGCATCCACTGACAGAGTGGCCTTGGCCGGCTGGGATGTCATTGGTTGTGCAGGACTGGCTCCCAGTGGCAGCTTGAGGTCCCTGGTCATGGCCAGGGAGCTGGCAGCAGTGGCTTCAGCCAACTCTGAGCTGGGCCTGGCTCCCAGCATGGAGATGGAGCTGAGTTACTATTGCTTTCCTCACCTCACGGGTTAGAGTTGCAAGCAGCACTTTCCATTTCTTTCTTTCTTTCTTTCTTTCTTTCTTTCTTTCTTTCTTTCTTTCTTTCTATTTATTACTCATTTTCTATTTCTCTTCCTTCTTTTTCTCTTTGTTGTTTCCTTTCTTTCTCTTCCATCCTTCTCTTTTTAAAAAAAAATAAAAATCAATTTGAATTAAAATGCTTTCTAAAAATTGTGTCAATTAAAATGTCATATAAATTCAATGAATTAATCACATTTGCAATCACTTTGCATTAAGTTAATTAATTTTAATTAAATAAACTGGTGGCCCTGCTGTATGAAAATGTTTCAGTAGAGCAGACCTCAGGCCAATATTCTTGTCCTCATGTGGCGCTTGTGGTGATTTAAGTTTGAGACCCCTGCGGTAAAGTAAGGTATCTGATAAAATGAAAGAGGTCGTGGATCTGGCCTGCTCTGAAAGGTGTTTTGCCCCTACAATCATCCATACCATTCAAGCTCAACTACATACTAAACATCAAATACTCAGGGCTATGTAGGTTATTGGTCATATTTCACATAGCTGTGATTTCAGCATTCTATCTGTGGGTGAATTAACAAGCTGTCTCCATCTGCTCAAATGCTGGCTATTTGCCTGAGGGCCTGGACAGACGAAAGGTCAGATGAGTTGGCTGATCCTAACAAGTGATCTCACTCTGATTTTATCAAAGCTTATGAAGTCCTCATTTGAACCACTGATGAAGTACTCTCTTCTTCTCTTGCTCTTGAGGTTTTCTTCCCGACAGACATCACTTGAGCTACAAAGGCCTCCAAGATCAGGGCCCTCACCTGACAGCCTCCATATACATTGAAATGGCCATGAGACACACAATTATGAAAGGTTAAGAAGCATTTGGGGGGGGGAGGGGCTTGACTAAATGATATGTGATTGCCCACAGCCACATTATATTGACAGTTGAAAAAAAGCAGCATGAATGTTGAGAAGCCAATGAAAATGTAACAAGGGAACTCTCTAAGCTGTAGACTAAATACATTTCCCAAAAGATTGGATAGAGAATATTAGCAGGTTTGCTGGTGAGCTTGCAAGTGGAGAACAGAGGGCTAGGCTGAGTGGGAGAGCATTGTACATTTACCACGTGTATCAAGCTTTGGTAAGTTTTAATAAAGAGAAAATTATAATATTACTGTGTAAGTCTCCTTCAGTGTTAAAAGATCATGCAAACCTGTAGAGAATTACTCCTGGTGATCTATGGACTCAGAAAGTGTGGGCACATCATTTAAACAAGCAAACAAACAAGAGTCCTGTGGCACTTTTAAAGACTAACATATTTATTTATCACATGAGCTTTCATAGGAAAATATCCCACTGCATTAGATGCTTTGAGGATGCAGACCTTGCTTTGATTAGACTAACATGGGTACCCCTTTTGGAAATTGTCAGTTAAGCAAGTTACACACAGAGCCCAATCACTGAGGCAAGGGAGAATCTGAGCCCTTGAGGGTAACCAAGGAAGGGAAGTACCTTTTCCACAGCCTCTAAGGACTGGGAAAGGGTTGGTACTATTAACCAAATTATGTTGTGAGCCATATGGATTTGTGAACTTGGGGTGCCCTTGTGTGTGGGTAAGAAATTCATCTCTGATCATCTCCCTCTGTCCTCCTCACTGCAATGATGGCCTGTGTACTTTAGGTGGGGAAAAGAGACAAAGATTTTCAGTCCACAGGCTTCAGAGAACGTGCAGATCAATTTTGGGGTGTCAGGAAGTTCCACTGCACCAAGGCAGGATATTTCACCCTGAGGGACTTAGTACTAACCCTGGAGAATATGTATTGCACTTTGTCACACAGAGTTTATCAGATGGGCAAAACTGTGACTCCGTGTTGAAATCCTGTGCTTGAAATAAGGATGTTCCACAGGATATCCATGAACACCTCATGGTCTCAGTGATTCTCGACATGGCTCCTCAGCCAGGAGAAGATGCTCAAGGTCCATGTCAATGAGCAGGAGCACAGAAATGCTGAGAGAAATGACAATGTCCAATCCTTGCCTCCTCCTTTATCTCTGTGGTTTAGCAGTGCAGCACCAGTCTAGCAAGCCCCACTTTGCTCTGATCCGCTGACACTCTGAAACAGATTATTCATTTCTTCACTCCTGGTGTAAGGTCTTAGGCTGAAGTTCTCCAAGGTCTATTTTTGACAATTCCAGCTACTCACAGAACTCAGGGAATTGTCTTGGATTCCTGGCTGATCTTGAAGTCCCTATGGACTGTATGGTGGAATCATAAATGCCCCTGCCCAGCAGGGTGAGAGTCAGCCATAAGATTCATGCATTGATTCTGAGGTTACAATGAGGAGATTTCCTGCCTGATGCACAGAATTTTGGTGAGTTGCCTATTTGTGTAAAAGTGCTCGTTGTGAAAAGTTCAAGTAAAGATGAATCTGAGCACAGTTTCCTGCGTGTGGAAAATTGAATGGGTTAGTATGATCAGAAATACCAAAGAAGATAGCTGGTAAAATTGGAACTAAATATTTATATTAAATATTTTGGACACATTTTTAACATCATTTTCTTGTCCCTTACTGTGTCCTTCTCTCTGTCTCACTGTCTTCCTTTATTTGGTTTGGGTATTTTTTAATCTGTTTCACCAAGTTTTCAAATTAAGTGATATTACTGCCACGTTAAGAAGTGCAGCCAGATCCTCTGCAATATGTAGGTGTGATACCAGCAGTGGTTAAAGTATCATTAGACAGGCCCAGAACCCTCCTAATGTCTGGGCCCCCTTTCTGTATTGTCCGGGCCCCCTTCATGCATGTGTGGGTCACAGCCCAGTTAGGCATTTGTGACCACTTGTCAGTACCACATGCATTTATGTCTATAGCAATTATCATCACAAACTAGCAAACACTGTATAACCCAATACATATTGGCTGTGTTCACACAGCCTCCTTATTTCGAAACAACCTCTGTTGTTTCGAAATAAAGTTTCAGCTGTTCACATGATGCACGGTTGTTCCGAAACAACCATGTTGTTTCGAAACAAGTAAAACCTAGTCCGTGGGTGAAACAACATTGTTTCGCAATGTTTGTTTCGAAACAATGCCATGCGAACGTGTTGTTTCGGAACAAGATGTTCTGAAACAACAGTTCAAGGCATGCCCCCTCAGCACCCTGGCCAGCACCTGCACATCCAGGCTGCAGGCACGGGTGGGCTTCAGCGCTGTCCAGCGCTGCTCCCCACCGGCTTAAAGCCCAGTCTGCCCAATTGACTGAATTTGAATTAGATTCAAATTGGTCAATTCAAAGTCAGTAATTCAAATTGAAATGCTCAGTGTAGCCATAGCCTTAGAGATTCAGTTTGAATTACTGAATTCAAATTAGTCCATTTAAACTAATAATTATTAATTTGAATTCAATCCATGCAAAGTGACATGGCCACATTAGACAATCCAATTTGAATTGGCATGTCCATGAACAGAACTTGCTGGTTTGAATTTGGTAAGGGACGCTATTGTACAGGGAAAAATCAAGCTGTGGCTAATTCAAACTAACAGTGAATTTGAATTGGCATGGCCTTACTGAGTCAATTCAAATTGCTCAGTTCAATTTGACCCTGACTTTGAAGTCAAACAAGGTTTGACCAATTCGAAGTCAGTTTTCATCAATGAGAACTGAGGAGTTCCTCAGTTTGAATTGAGGAAAGCTGGTGTGTCCATGCACTTAATAGAATTTGAATTAATGGCAATCAATTTGAATTCAGCTCCAGGTGTAGACATACCCTTAGTGTACAATAAAGAAATTTGCAGTCAAAACTCCACTCTTTGGTACAGAGATGCACATACATGGGGGTGGGGGTTGTATGTCCCCATCATGAGCAGCAATTCTGGGGTGTCAGCATGTACACACATGGATGCTGTTTGTTTGTTTGTTTGTTTGTTTTCCCTATGCTGTAAGTCCAACAACACAGCCTGCTTGCAGTGATAACAAGAGAAGGGGACAAGGAAGAAACCAGGGTGGCGGGAAGGATGGGAATATGTTTGGAGTGAGGGGCACATGCAGCAACAGAGGTAGGGCAGGGTTGGGGATAGAGGCTTCAGTGGCTGGGGTGTGACTCCCCCAGATTGATCTTGGGCATTAGAGGAACAGAAGCAGGAGGAGTATTCAAACTGCTTCTGGCTCCAGGTGCTATAGCAGGCTCCATACATGGAGCCAGAGAAGCAGACATGGGATGGCTCCAATTGTCCCTCCACTCATAGAAATTTGTGGCCCAGCTGCTGAGCCCCAGTCATTATTTCAGGAGACTTAGTGGCTGTAGATGGGATGTTGAGGTCAGCCGGTCAGGTGGAAAAATCCAGGAGTGTCCCCAAGATGAAGGCAGAGAAAGCGGGCTTGGAATGGAGCAAGAGAGGAAGAGGAGCGGGCTGTGTGAGTAGAATACTGCCTAGATAAAGGCCCGCTGGCAGAGAGTCATCCCCTGACTGGGTAATTGAGATCAGACTCTGGGCCTTGGTCTCCATGAAGATGGAGCTTAGATCACCATGTTTTACAGCAAGGGCTCCCCTGCTGGAAAAATGAGTCAGAGACTGTGTGTGTGTGTGTGTGTGTGTGTGTGTGTGTGTGTGTGTGTGTGT
>ML682096.1:1149099-1164033 GCA_007922195.1 Podocnemis expansa
TGTGTGTGTGTGTGTGTGTGTGTGTGTGTGTGTGTGTGTGTGTGTGTGCGCGTGCACGCGCGCGCTGGCACCACACTCTCATCTGCATTAGGGGGATTTGCAGAAAACTCACAGGTAACAGCTCCCTCCAATGTGCCATGGAGGGACGGAGTCTTCTTAAACTTGCCACACTTTCCCGTGAGGTGGACCCAGCCCTCCAAAGTGGCCACGTAGGACTGGATAGCTGGGGAAAAGATGATAGCTGTAGAGGGAGGGACAGCAAGTGTAAGAGATCAATCCCCCTGGGGTGAGCCATTTCCTGAGACTGGGACTGGCCCTGAATCACTGGTCCCCTCCTGAGGAATATTCAGTGTGCTACTGGACCCCCTCATGGGACACCAGAAAGGATGCCATGGGCACCTACCCATCACATGTCCCCTCCAGCTGCAGCTGAGTCTGTGTCTGACAGCAGAAAGATAGCATGTGATGGAGTGCAAGATACTTACTGAAAAATGGGAGAGGACTTTAACAGAGATGGGCTTCCCAAAGGGTGGAGAGGAGGGGAAGCAGGACAGTGTTTGGGTGGAGGAGAAGGTTGGAGGTAAGTGACACCCATATCTCCAGGTCCTCTCCTAAAGAGGGTGTAGATGCCCTTGACTGCTAGGCCCTTCTTGATCTCTTCCTAGGCAATGGCCTATGTTGTCAGGAAGACGACCCTCCAAAACATCTTGGAAGCTGCCACAATGGCTGAGGGACCCACCATCCTCCCTAATATATTCATATATGTTTCTATGTGTGATTAGGTGGCAACCAGCATGTGGCAGACATCATGGCCCCTCATGGTGGGAAAGGGCCCCCAGCCATTCAAAATAATATTCAAGGAGATGACACTTACAGATAACACAGCAGCAGCAGCAGAAGGTTGTGGGCTGGCAGCCACACGGGGGTACGTCCTGGGAGAAGAATCAATCCCAGACCTGGTGGAAGGGATGGCAGGGGAAGAGTGGGCTGTGACCGATGAGGTTACCACAACAGTTACAAGGCCTTTGCCTATACTTACCTGACTCTTTCAGATGGCTGAAAAGGCCACAGCAGCACAGGAGGAGGCTCCTTCTATGCCTGCTATTGCTTGACTGTAGTGGGGTCAGTAGTGGTAGTACAGCTGACAGGAGAGGTCAAATGGGGAGCTTCATGGGTGGAAAGGAGAATAAATTGTCTTGGAGGAACAGAGGGAATTGGTGGAATCTCTACTTCCATTTGAAAGTAGATCCTAGAATCATTAAAAAAAAAAAAATAGAAAGGGACCATGACAAGTCATTGAGTCTAGTTCCCTGCAATCATGGCAGGGCCAAGTATCCCATTAAACCATCCTTGAGAGTTATTTTCTAATCTGCTCTTAAAAACTTCCAGTGATGGAAATTCAACCAGTCCAGGAAACTTATTCCAGTGGTAAATCACACTGATATTTACAAATGTTTCCTTAATATATAACCTATCACCCTCCTTGACTTAATATGATTGCATTAATCTATGTCCTATCATAGGTGGTTAAGGAAAACATTTTTTTCTCACTTCTCCTTGTAACAACCTTTTAAGTACTTGAAACGTATTATCACGTCCCCTCTCAGTCTCCTCTATTCCAGACAGAACAACCCCAGCTCTTGCAATTTTACATCCTAAATCAAATGTTCTGGAGTGTTGTTCTTCCCCAGGGATTAAAGTATAATTTGGGAGGCTCCAGAATCCTCTAAAATTGCCAGGTCCCCCTCATGCCAGGGTGTCCCACACACCAGGGTGCCCCCCAAAGCCAGTGCAGTACCTCTCCCATACACCCCAGCTACTGCTCCCCCAAAAGCCTGCCTCCCAACCCCAGCTACTGCCCCCCCAACCCCAGCTACTGCTCCCAAAACACCTACCTCCATCAGACTCTTTTCTCAATGTCCTTTTTAGCCCTAATCCCCACTCCCTAAGCTCCCTGCCCTCATTCCAGTCCTCCTAACGCCCCAGCCCACCATCCTGACACTGTCTCTCCCCTCCACACACACTTTCCCTACCCCACGCTTTCCCCACTGGCTGCCTGACGACACTCCCCAGCCCCCTTACCTGAACGAAGAGCTAGGCAGGAGGCAGGAAGTCACAGTGCTGGCCAGCCAGCTGGCTGGTAAAAGGAAGCCCAGGCTGGAGGCTGGGGCCTGGCCGCATGCACAACCAGACCCCAGCTGAAAGGGGCAGAGAAACAAAGGCTCCAGGGATGGGAGGGTGGGGTGGCTGAGGCTGGCCCCAACCCACAGTCTGTCCCTTCCTCCAGCCTAGAGGGGATGCACCAAAACGCTGGTTCCAGTGTGGCCTTCAATTTTTAGGGGGCCCTGGAATGCAGTATTCCAGGCCATTCTCCTATTTTTAGGGGGCCCTGGAATGCAGTATTCTAGGCCGTTCTCCTATTTTTAGGGGGCCCAGAATGCTTGCTCCCTAAAAATAGGGGGGCCCGGAATGGCCTTCTGGGGCATTCCCCCTTACTTTAACCCCTGCTCTTCTTTGGACTTTCTTCAACTCCTCCACAGATTTTCTGAAATAAGGAACCAAGAATTAGATCATACTTTGGTTAATCAGGCTGGAATAGAGTAGAAAAATTACATCTTTTGTCTTAATTATAATACTCAGGTTAATACATTACAGAATTGTGTTTGCTTTTTTTAAACACATTTACACCATTGACTCACATCTAGCTTGTGGTCCACTATGCAACCCAGATTTTTTGCCTCAGTACTCTTTCTTAGTCAGTCATTGCCCATTTTGTGAATGCACAATGGATTATTCTTTCCCAAGTGGAGTACTTTACGCTTGTCTTTACTTAAGTTCATTCTATTTACCTCGGACCTGTTAATCAGTTTGTCCAAATCATTTTGAATTGTGATGCTATCCTCCAGGGCTATGTCTACACTGTCAAAGTTATTTTGAAATAGCTATTTTGAAATAACTGTTTCAAAATTATTTCAAAATAATTACTTTGAATTAGTGACTCTTCACAAGACTCCTAATATGAAATAAAGTAGGAATTATTATTTGGAGTTAGTCTACATTAGACTCGCTAAGTCAAACTGGATCCCCTGGCAGGCTGGCCAGTGAACCCCCCTGCGTGGCATGTTTCCCTCTCCCTCAGAATGAATGCCAATCTGCCCCCCACAGCACCTCTGTTCAGTTTGTGGGGGCTTGGAGTGGGCTAGGAGGCAGACTCATTTTCTGCACTCTATCAGTTTGACAAATAAACTGAAATAAAAAGAGTTTTTATTACTTTAGCATCCACACCATCATTCTCTCTCTAAAATCCACACAAATTTAGAAATAGCAAGAAACATTAGCTTATTGATTAGAACATGATTTTAAGTGAGTGCATTAAATCGATGCACATTGAATTAGATAATCAGCCAGGAGTTCATCACTACCAAATAAAAAATATAAGCCAGAGTCTAGCTAAAATCACTACTACAGTTATGTTCAGCTCACCAATCAAATTTGACACTGTTGGTGTTCAGCTCATCCCTGCCCCTCCATGGTCAGGGTCCAGTTCCACAGCTTTGTTTCAAAATGGAGTTTCTCGTGGAGAAAAGCCTCAAACAGTTCAGAGTGTGACTATTTCTTCATCCAGCCCTCCTCACTTGGTAACTCTTTCTTAGCCTGAGGATATTCTTTTACAGACCTAAGTCAGCTAATGTACGCCAAAGCTACCTTTGCTTGCTTGTGGCAAAGTGGGATTTTCTCCCATGAAAGTTCATGTGATAAATATATTTGTTAGCCTTTAAAAATGCCACAGGACTCCTGGTTTGTTTAACTTGCCTCATCTTTGTTATGCATCCCGTATGTGTATGTGTTGCGAGACAGCTCTGTTTGTCTAACCCTACCTAAGCTATGTGAAATGCATGGAAAAGTATTTCACATAGGTACACATGTATGATGCTGCAGGGAACATGCTACATTATCAGCAAAGCAGACTATGTCATAAGCATTCAGAAAATGACCTTATATGGCATATATTTCTTAAACATATTGGAGAGAAGAGAAAAGTTACATAGACCATATTACCAGAGGCAGCCTTTGGCAATCGGGGGCCCTAGGCAAAGAGACATTGTCGGGCCCCCACTGTTACCCTCACCATGTCCTGGCTCCCCCCTGAATCTCTAACTGCCCCCCCAAAGTCCCAACTCCCTACTGCTGCCCCCTGCATGTCTCTGGGTCCCCCCTCTATAGCCCCGTCCCCATGGCCCCAGCCCTAGTCCAAGGGGAAGCATTACAGACCACAGCACTCATGGGGGAGAAGGAGACATGGACCGCTGGGGCCAGCCACCTGCCTGCCCACCCTCTCTGCAGTGAGGGCGGAGCAGTTCTCCCCACCTACTATCAGCCAGCTGCACTTCCCCAGGGGGAGGGAGAAGAGCATCCAGCGCGGATCTGTGGCTTGCTGGGGCAGGACCCTGGAGTGGCTTGCTCTGAAGAATTTTGGATGCTTCGACCCTGGCCACCCAAGGGCTGAATAGATGCTGCCTCACCCCCAGGCCCTGGATCATGCCAGTTCAGCCTTGGGGTGGCTGGGGTTGAAGTGGCCTGAACTCTTCAGGGTGGGCCACTCAAAGGATCTACCCCATCAAACTCCAGCTCCACGCCGGCCACTCTTCACCCCCTGGGGAAGCACGGCCGGCTAGGGGTTGGCTTGGAGATCTGCTCTGCCCCCGCTGTAGAGAAGCTGGGTGGGCGGATGGCACAGCCTTTCACACCAGCAATCCAGTGCCCCTTCAGTGGGAGAGTGACAGGGAACAGTTTGCGAACCAGAAAGTTAGGCTAGCAGAAGCAGGCGACCACTACAGGGACCCTTTCTGCTCAGGGCCCCAGGTGCCTGCCTGCCTCGCCTACCCCAAAAGCTGCCTCTGCATATTACTGAGGTATTATTAGCACATCACAAGAAGTAAAATAATACTATTGTGTAGGCTCCTTCACTGTTAAGCGATCATGCAAAACTCAGAGGATTATACCTAGAGACCCACAGACTTGCAAAGGGTGAGTACTTCAATTGACCAGGCTACACCCGGAGCCCTAAAGCTGAGGCAGGGGTGACCCTGAACCCCACAGTGTAAATTAGGAAGGTTAAGCTGCTTATCACCGAATCCTAAGGACTGGGAAAGGGAGGAAGTGCCTTAACCAGGATATGCCTTGAGCCCTATGGATTTGGCTAAGGGTGCACTGTCCTAACGTGTTGGTAACAAACTCATGACTGATCATCTCCCTCTACACTCCACACTCCAGTGACAGCTTGTGCAGTTATTCTAGCTGGGGTAAAGAGACAAAGGCCGTCAGTCCCCATTATCAGGTACTTGCTGATCACTGAAGCAGGTGCAAGAAGTTATGCTACAGCTAGACAGGATACAATACACAGAAGGGTTTAGGAGTAACCTGAGGCAATCTGTACTGACATCTGCCAGAGAAAGGCTACTAGATGGGGCGGAGGGAGCTGTTACTCCATATGGAGGTTGAGCTCGGGCCTGCCCATGGGAACATCACAGACTCGGATTCAGAAGGAGGCTCATCAGCCAGGAGCAGCAGCAGATGCTCTGATTGCATGGCAATGAGAAGCAATAGCAAAAGGCTGATAAGTTAATGAACAGGTCTCTCCCTCCTCCTTTCTCTCTGGGGTTTAGCAATGCAGCAACACACTTGCAAGTTTATGAGATGACATTTCCCAGATCATCTAATCCCCTGTTATCAGGGACTCATTTCTTCAGTCCTAGTGGAGGATCCTTGGCTGAAATTGTCTAAGACCTATTTTTGGTAATGCTGACTGATCACGCAGTTCTGGGAATAGTCCCAGAGCCCTGGTGATCCTGAGGGAACAGAGGGACTGTACAGTGGAATTATAAAGGCCCCTGACCAGCCCTGCAAGTGTCAGACATTTGATTCGTCCACTTATTCCAAGGTCACTGTAAGATTTCCTCTCTGCTGCATGCAGTTTTGGTGAGTTGCCTGTTTGTGTAATAGTGTTTTTGCTGAAGGCTCAAAATGGGTTCAACAGATGACCATTGATGGCAGGAACTCCCCAATGTGGCTAATTGCACTGTTTAGGATTCTCAAAGAGAATAAAGAATTTAGCTGTCAAAATGAGAATTAAACATTTATTGTAAATATTTTGGCCACAGATTTGTTTTTAGCATCATTTCCTTGTCTCCTACTGTGTACATCTCCTTGTCTCACTCTCTTCTTCTACTTGGTCTGGGTGCTTTCTACTCTGGTTCATTCTAGTTTTCCAAACCAGCAGCTCTACTGACACATTAAGAAATGTAGACAAAGCCTCTGATATCTGTAGGTGGGTTACAACATATTATGCAGCTGTGGGCTCAGGAAGGTTATGATAAACTGGTTGATTTGACTGCTAAGGAGCAGATACTGGAAATAGCAGTCTGCTATAACAAGGCAGTTGTGTGATAAAAAGCTGATAGCATTCTGGAGGCATTTGAAATATTTGGAATAGGACCCCAGAAAGATATTAACTTCAGGAGAAAAACAGCCCTATATCAGTCAGGAAGTATGTTGTCAATTTCCTAAAGGATAGCTGTGTTAGTCTAGCCCACGGGAAAAAAAACACACACACACACACAAGGAGTCATGTGGCACTTATAAGACTAACAGATTTATTTTTCGCATGAGCTTTTGTGGGAGAAAATCTGTTAGTCTTAAAGTGCCACACAACTCCTTGTTGTTGCTGTTGTTGTTGTTGTGTTTTTTTTTGTTTTTTTTTTTTGCAGGAAGTATGCACCTTAATTAACAAATAAAATGTAGTAAAATTAGTGATGCTGAAAAATAACTAAAATACCATATTTAAAATTTTGGCAGTCAAATTTTACAACTTTTTCAAATAGGCTTGGGTTTCTGCGCACTAGAAGTTTAATACAAATAATTATAAGAAATACAAATAACTGGGAAAAAAAGGTTTCTATTGTGTAGCTGTAACTGAAAAACACCACATTTCAATGAAATTCTCTGAAGTATGCAAATTTATAAAATTCTGGCTCTCAAAAATATTAAATTGTAAGTACAGCAGAAGATACATAATTACTTGCCAAAAGAAAGACAGGGCAGATTGGCTTGGGTGCTGTTTTTTTTTTTTTTTTTTTTTTTTTTGTCTTCATCTGTAGCATTGGGCATGGCTCACTTGCTGCTTGGTTCTCTGTATTAAAGTCTTTAAATCATGATCTGAGGACTTTAATAGTTCAGTTATGGGTTTGAGGTTCATTGTAGGAGTGGACTGGTGAGGATTTTGTGGCCTACTCTATGCAGGAGGTCAGACAAGATGATCATATTGGTCCCTTCTGACCTTAGAGTCTAAGTCTATGAAACATACAGCACAGACGTCACACACAACTGTAATGATTGCTTGAGAGCAGCATTGTATTTATATGTAAGAGCCTATATAGACCTACCTGTCAACTTGAGTTAAAACCAAAGGAAAAAACTGTCACAAAGGAAAAGCAAAATAAGAACAGGTAAAAAAAAGAAAAGAAAAGGGAAATTTGTGATGTGGGGGTGCCTGATTCTAAGTAGTCTATGAGCAGAAAGAAAAAGTCTCTAGCCATAAGACTGTGTTGGGACAGCAGCTAGTCTGTTCAGAAAAGCAGTGCATCTGTTTCACAGGACCCATATTTGGGTCCACCTAGGTTATGATCAGTGTGACTTTTCTGTTCACTTTTGCAATGTAATTGTAAATTTTGTTGTCAGTGATGACATGGGAGGTTCCCTTTTGAATATTCTGCTGTACTGTTAGGGAATGTTCCTAAACCTGTATCTTCTGGGCATAATGACTTGCCCAGGCTATGGAAGTTTGCCTGGAAACAGCTGTGTCTGCTGTGGCCATGAGAAGGAAATTTCAAAGTGTCTGAATGTTGAGAACAGCAGTTTAGTTGCAGAGAGAGATTCTGTCCCAGTCCTTTGTGTGAGGAGCAGACAGAGGATGCCTTTCAGTTTGTGCTGACTGAGGATGTCCGAGTTGCCTCAGAACTAATTCTGAATGTAGTTAAAACCCAGAAAGAGCCAGTTGTTCAAAGGAACATTTTGTTACACAAACCCTTCTCTAGTCAGAGAAAGGACAGAAGGTCTGTGGGCCGGGGAGAGATTTCTTGGTTAAGACTCCTCCTAAAGAGTAAAGTCTCCCTGCTGCTTTTGCAATCAGTCTGCTGCAGCTGAAGGGTGTGGAGATAAAGACACAACACGCGTTCAAGGATTGGATTCAGCTTCTAACTGCCAGAGTTTTTCAAATCTGATTGAATTCTGTCACTTGGTTTCAGAAAGATCCCTTGTGGACGAATTGAAAAAGGGAATGAGGATTACTGGGGTTCTTAAGCAGCCTTGAAACCAAGTAGCTGTGCTGGGTCAATACATTAGAGAGGTGATGTTAAAATCTGACTGACTCCATGATGCTCACTCTGTGAATAGACAATAATGCCTCAGCATCAGGGGAGGACTGCCAAGTTATCTCTTGGACATGGAAGGGAAAGTAGAGTGGTTTAGACCCCTAAGTGTTTGAAAATATCTTGCAGTCTCTTGGTTACCTCATATATGTTTGATGCTGTGTGTAGTGAGAGATTGGTCATGAAAGAACATCAGTATGCTGTTTGTGAGCTGCTAGTTTGGATACATGATATGTTTCTGAGACAGATTTCAGACTTGAAATTGGCCATCATTGAAAAATTGGAAAGTACTAAGCAAACTTGTGTGTAGCTAAGTACAATTTACCTGGCTGACTTGGGTGCAAAGATTTGCCCAGACTGAGAGGCATTAGCATGACAGGTATGCTGAGCTAGGCAATGGATGATGTTTCCAGAAAGTCCAGGTTTCAAAACCCTGGAATACCCTGTGAGTGTGAGGCTCAGGTTAACCCTGTACTACCCAAACCCTAAAGATATAATAAAACTAAAAAACATATGCTGGCAAGAACATTGAGTTAAACTGAAAACAACAGGTTAAAAGTTCAAGAACTGAGAAGTCATTGAACATCTGTCCCACAGACAACCTATATGTACTGAAGACAGAAAAAAATTGATTTGTAAAAACTTTCTTATGCCAACTTAATGTAAAGATCAATGCTGATGTCAATTCTTAAAACTGATTTGTTGACAAAGAATGGATTTTTTTTTCTCTTTTTGATCCATTCTAGGGTACTCATCTTCATCAATTTTACATGAGGCATTTGATGCTCTCTGGATTTAGGGGACTATTTATGCTAGTATTTCGTACCAATATTTCCACAATTGCAACAGTCATTATGAGATATGCCATGTTTGGTTCCAACAGAAAGGCTGTAATTTGTTAGGAATGATTCTATGGTTTATATGTAGATTTTATATCTATAAAGGAAGTTATGAATATATTTGTTTTATCTATGTTTCATTTTATATGATTCTGGAGAAGCTCCCCAGACCAAATGTGAACAGCCATTGTCTCCTTAATCGCTTGTTAACAAAGCTCACAGGGACAGTGGGCCTAGGCAGAAATCTCCCAAACCACTAGGACTTACCTATGTGACTGAACTCTGATTGATTTGTAAAAACTCCACACAGAATGGGGAAAGATAGAGGTAAATAAACCAACTTTTCCCAGGGTCACTTTGTCATCCTTCTTTATTCAACACCCACTTCTGGATCTATTCATCTTCAGCTGAACAAAAGACTGAGGCACACCTGGGTGCTTGATGCACAAAATCTTCCACGGACTTGCTTGAAATGTTCTTAATCTTTCTATGTACATAATTCCCTTTAACCCTCTAACAATAATGCCATAGTTTGTTTCTTTCCTGTAAAATAGACCTTTAGTTTTACTAAAGGATTGGCTGAGAGCATGGGATTGAATAAGGTCCATCCTATATTGTTCTGTGTAACATGATTGAACTTTGCAGCCAGGAGAAATATTTTTAGTAAAGAATTTAGAGTCATTAGCACCTTATCTCTTTATAAACCCAGCGGCTGTTCTTGAAGCATGGACTGAAAAGTGAAAAGGGGCCTGTTTATATTTCGTTATGCTGTTTGATAACCAGTGTGGGGAACCAGAAACTGGGTTTGTTGCTAATAGGGATCATGGCTTACATGTCACCCATGAGCTCTCGTTTTTGTAGCATGCCCTGATTTTTGCATATTCAAATGGTTATCCCAGAAGACCTAGGGTCACAGTAGGCATTTCACCAGTGAAAAGAACAACCAACGTTTGCTCTGCAGCTGGATCTGACACTTTGTGTATCATCTCCCTTTCATTCCATGCTGCCCAGATTCCAAAAGAAACACAGAGAGTCAATGTCTTCTCTGTTAATTTCCAAAGCGGCAGCTGTGTGAATCTAGTAAAGCAAAAAAAAAGCAAGGAGTCTTGTTGCACTTAAAGACTAACAGATTTATTTATGGCGTAAGCTTTCATGGCAGAAGATCACACTTTGTTCTCCCATGAAAGCTCATGCAATAAATAAATCTGTTAGTCTTTAAGTGTCACAAGTGGTTCCCACAACCTCCAAGCTACCCCAAGTTCATGGCACTGTTTTGGAGATTATGCCCTATCTGACTCCTGCTGTGACCCAAAAGCATCAGGATGACTCATCCCCAGTGATGGTCAGGTCCTCTGCAGCCATAAAGCACTGGCAGAATGCAAGAGTGTTGTGTTCTGTGTCCTATGCTGTATATTCTGATCAAGGATAAATTGCTGATGCATAGTCCCTATGAGCTTTGCTCTCTGGCTACAGCAGTGGGAAAAATTAGGTAGCTTATTATGTTTTTCAGGTTGCCTTATCAAACAGTTAGTGGATTACGGTCATATTTCCCTCCTCAGTATATACTTTAATCATATATACAATGCTCAAAGCCATTTTATACTTGTATTCATGTATCCTACCACTAAAAGTCACATAAAAGGTGATGAGCCATCACAGAGAGTCCATTGTCTCTCTCTTCCTCCTCGATTATGCATAACAATAACTCTAAAACATTTACTGTGCTATTTGTAACCAATTACATACATTTTATCACTGTGCTTCTCTCTCTTCACAGGCAGCCTGATTAGAACTTCAACTAACACATGGCAGCTGTCAACCTCACCTCCTCTGGCCCATCAACATTAATCCTAAATGGCATCCCAGGCCTGGAGTCAGTGCACATTTGGCTTTCCATTCCTTTCAGCGTGTTCTACATCACCTGTGTGTTGGCAAATTCAACAATTCTGCTAGTTGTAAGCAAAGACCAGACACTGCACAAGCCCATGTACCTGCTGCTCTGCATGTTGGCACTCAATGACATCACCCTGGCCAGCTGCATCGTTCCAAGGGCTCTGTGCATATTTTGGTTCGGTTACAAAGACATCACTGTGGAAGGCTGCCTCATCCAGATGTTTGTCTTTCATGTGGCTGCTGCTGTACATTCAGCTATCCTTGTGACAATGGCCTTTGATCGCTATGTTGCCATATCTGAACCTCTGAGGTATATGTCCATCCTCACCAACATACGAACCGCTATTCTAGGGCTAATGGGTTTCACACGATCTTTTTTTTTATTTCTGCCAGTGACACTGCTTCTTCAGAGACTGCCGTTCTGTGCCAATCGTGTAATCCAACACACTTACTGCGAGCACATGGCTGTTCTCAAGTTGTTATGTGTGGACACTACAGTCAATCAGTGGTATGCCTTAGTGACCTTTCTTGTTATCAATGGATTAGATCTGGCAATCATTGGACTGTCCTATGGATTAATCATCAGATCTGTTCTCAAAATCACCTCCAAGGAAGCACATCAAAAGGCACTCAACACCTGTTCGGCCCATGTCTGTGCGATAATGATAGCTTATACTTCCTCCATTTTTACCACCCTGACACACAGGTTTGGTCAGAGCATTGGTGCCCACATTCATATCATCTTGGCCAGCCTCTATGTTGTTATCACCCCCATGCTCAACCCTATTATTTACGGGATCAAAACTAAAGAGCTACGTAACAAAGTGAGAAAATATATTTTCAGAATGTGATTGTCTTTGGCAACCCATATTTTTAAAATACATTACATGTGGAGGAAAGTATATGTCCTCCTTATTTGTTAGTGTTCTTTCTCAATTTAGCTGAGCTCAGCCTTGTGGACATTCATAATCTTCAAACTTCTTCACACTTAATGTGAAATCAATGCACCACAAATCACTGTTCTCTCAGTTGTTGAATTTGTACCTTCTGAAAATTTCCTGGTCTCTCAGCATCAGCCATCATGCTCCATCCAACATACCTTGTCCTTGGTTTTTTCCATGGCTTTCAGAAACTGGTATTCATGGACTCTCAGAAGTCATTCCTTACTCTCTTCCATCTCTGAGTCTTTTAAGGGGGGATTCTGCATCTCCTTAGTTCTTCTGTCCTGGCTTGGCATTAGCAGGCAAGGGTGTTGCTGCCTCAAGAAAATATTCAGGGCATGCTCTCTCCCATTCACCCGCTCTCCATGGCATGGTCCTGGTGTCTCCAGACTTGATTCTAACCCTCGGTGGCTCTTGGCACTGCCCCTGGTCCCTGATACCAGCCCTGCACTGTATCTGGCCTCAAGCCAAGCCCTGTGCCAGAAAGTTTCAGACAGCCTCAGGCCTAATCCAGCCCTGGCTGGCCCACCACCACTCAACTCATTCCCATCCTAGTCAAATTCTTCACCTCAGCCCTGCCATTGGCTCCAGGTTCAATCTTGCTCTGGGCCTCATATGGCTTTGCTACCGCCAGTCCCATCACCTGAGTTGCTGCCACCCAAATTGGCTGGCCAGCCTGCTTCTGCCTCATGCCCAGGAGCCCGAGCACCCACTGCCTGAAGCAGCCTTCTGGCTAGCATCAAATGGGCCCGGACCACCATCTACCCCTTGGCTGCACCCTAAGTGGTGCCAGCCTGAGTGCGCCAACCCTTTCCATCCCCTCAACCCTGATCACCTAACTCCGGGCTCTGAGCCCCCTTTCTTTACCTTAGCCCACCCCACCCATGCCCCGCTACCTTTGCCCCCCCCCCAGACTTCAGATATGGCCAGCAGCTCTTTCATTTTCTGCTCTGCTCCACCTTAGGATACTTGTCTGGGAAAGACGGGGGGGGGGGGGATTTAAAATGGCCTCATTGACTCCAACTTCTCAGTGCAACTCAGGGCAGTGAATTCTCTGTATCTTAAAGTCATTAAAGCATGATTTGAGGACTTTGATGACTTAGATATAGTTTAGAGGCTTATTTCTGGAGTGGTTGGGTGAGGTTTTGAGGCTTGCATTGTGCAGGAGGTCAGATTAGATGATCATACTGACTCCTTTTGACCTTAAAGTCTATGAGTCCATGAATCAGTGCTGGATACATTCACTATTCTTGATGCCTGTGCCCTGTGACAGAGATGATTGTCTTCACAGGCCTCTTCTCCTCCCTTACCTGACCTGAAACAGTATTTATCATTTCCAGAAACTTTCTCTGGAGTAAAATGAGACACACAAAACTAGTTTTTTTTGTTTTTTGTTTTGTTTTTCCATTTTTAGTCTGAAGTTCAGTGTGCTTCAGCAGTATGTTGCACGTTAGAATTATTTCCATGAGGCTCTCATTTTTTATTAACACTGAGATCTGAATTGATAGAGTAATTCATACTCATTGTTCAAAAATTATAAAATCAATTAATTGACTATACTTTCTTGTGTTCAAATGTCCAAATAATCAGCTCCAGTCAGGTTTACTGAGCTAACCTAACAATGAAAGAGTGCAGGAAATACCGCTGAGATAACACTAGTTTCTGGGAAATTATCTCAAGCTGTGATGTTATATTGACCTATATAAACCTGAGCTCCTCAAAGTGACATATGTCAGCTTTTATCATTGATGTGGCTTCAGCAAAGCCATACTTGAAAAATATGGGAAAAAAAAATAAATAAAAAAAAAACCCAAGGTGTTTTGTGGCACTTAAAGACTAACAGATTTATTTATTGCATGAGCTTTCATGGGAGAAAATCCCACTTCATCAGGTGCTTTGAAAAGAGATCTCTTCAAAGTGTCTGACAAAGTGGGATTTTCGCCCATGAATGTTCATGCAATAAGTAAATCTGTTAGTCTTTAAGTGCCACAAAACACCTTGGTTTTTTGCTTTACTAGACTACACGGCTCCCCCTTTGGAACTTGGAAAAATATGAAGACAGTTTTAATCTTTGTATGTAGATGGACAGCTGCGTGCGTGCGTGCGTGAGAGAGAGAGAGAGAGAGTGAGTGAGTGAGAGAGAGAGAGATTCAGGCCCATGAGTTCATGTAGTTAGCTACAGTGGCCGAGGTCTTGCACTTTGGCCAAACAAAGGCAGAAAGCAGCAGAGACAGCCATAAGCCGGGAAGCATGCAGTCACATCCACACACTCCCATGCACCACATTAGAAGTGGCCAAGGCATCAAGATAAAGGGAGATAATAGCATCCTTTCTGGTTTGCAAACACTAGTGGTGATAGGAAGTACATTTTATCTTGTTTGATCAGCCTGTTACCCACTGCTCTCATAACTTCTGTCTGAGCCCCTGATTGTTTCTGTCTCTCCTATAAATAGTTTTAATCAGTTAAAGTGGTAGGGTATGATTGGGTAGAGGATTATGTTACAATATGGTAAGATTGGTTAAGAAAATGAAATGATTTGTTAAAATACACTATAAAATTTGAGGACAAGCAGAAAGTGGAGGGGAAAATGAAAAGGGACCCATTGGGATAAAGCTTTGGAATCAGAAACCTGCTGATCCCTATGAACTTACTGCATTGCCTGTTTCTGGACTCTGGGCTTCTATCTTTGTCAGCAAAGAACTACAGGTGTGTGAGAACCTTTAAAACTAACTTCATAAATCTTGTAAATAAAAAAACAACAAGCAGTTGTGTGGCACTTTAAGACTAACAGATATATTTTTTGCATGAGCTTTCGTGGGAGAAGATCCCACTTT
>ML682096.1:1169033-1192674 GCA_007922195.1 Podocnemis expansa
GTCTCTGCCCTCTAGGGTGTCTACCGTTCCCCTCAGTTTGGTATCATTGTATGTAGATGTGGGAATGGTTGTCAATGTGACATACCTCCATTTTAGCAAAGCTTTTGATATAGTTTCTCACAGCATTCTTGTCAGCAAGTTAAGGAAGTATCGTTTGGAGTAATGGACTCTAAGGCAGATAGAAAGCTGGATAGATTATCAGGCTCAGAGGTTAGGAATCAATGACTCAATATCTGGTTGGCAACCAATAACAAGTGGAGTGTTCCAAGGGTCAGTCCTGCAGCCAGTTCTGTCATAGTCATTAATGACCTGGATGATGACATAGATTGTACACTCAGTAAGTTTGCAGACACCACCTTGGAGGGCAGCTATAGGATTCAGGGAGACCTGGACAAATTATAACATTGGGCGAACCAAAATCTCATGAGGTTCAACAAGAAACTGCCACAGGTTGGTTAATGATCAGCTAAGTAGCAGCACTGTAGAAAAGGACCTGGGCATTTTGGTGGATGGGAAGCTGGATATGAGTCAATGATAGGCACTTGTTTCCAAAAAGTCAAATGGTGTATTGGGCTACGTCAGTAAGAGTGTTGCCAGCAAATGGAGGGATGCGATTATTCCCGTCCATTCGACGGTGATGAGGCTGTATTTGGAATATTGTATCCAATTTTGAGCTGCACACTGCATTAAAGAAGTGGACAAATCAGGAAGAGTCCAGTGGAGGGCAACAAAAGGTTGGGGCACATGATTTACGAGGAGTGACTGAAGGAACTAGGCTTATTTAGCCTGCAGTAGAGAAGACTAGTGGGGGGAGATTAGATAGCAACCTTCAACTACTTGAAGGGGTGCTCCAAAGAGGAGGGAGCAAGGCTATTCTCAGTAGTAACAGAGGACAGAACAAAGAGCAATGGATTCAAGCTGCTGCTGGGGCGGTCGAGGTTGGATATTCAGAAACACTTTCTCGCTAGGTGGGTGATGAAGCATTGGAATGGATTAGCTAAGGAGGTGGTAGAATCTCCATTTTTGGAAACATTTAAGGCCCGGTTACACAAAACCCTGGGTGGCATGTCTTAGTGACAGTGGTCCTGCTTTTAGCAGGGGTTTGGAGTGGACGACCTCATGAGGTTCTTTCCAACCCTAAGATTCTGTGATTCTGTCTCTCATCATGATGCTTGTTAGCTAGACTTGTTTAACTCTTTGGAGCTCTCTCAACTGGATCACAACCTAAATAATTTGGTTTAACTGGCAAAAGTTGTCACCTCACTTGCCAGCCCCCTTCTCCTGATTGTTACCAATTATAAAATATTTACCATGCTAGTTGGTATCAGGTGCATACACACTTTTCTCTGTTTTTCTCTCTTCGCAGGCGTCATGAGCATTTCTCAGCCTGATCAGTGCTTCAACTAGTACATGGTAGCTTTCAACCTGACCTTCTCCATTCCATCAACTCTCATCCTAATCGGCATCACTGGGCTGGAAGATGACCACATCTGGATGTCCATACCTTTCTCTACCTTCTATATCTCCTGCCTTAAGGCAAATTCAACAGTTCTGCTTATTGTCATCAAAAAGCAAAACCTGCACAAGCCTATGTACCTGCTGACATGCATGCTGACTCTGACACACATCAGCCTGTCTACCTGTGTTCTCCTGAATGCTGTTTGCATATTACAGTTTGGTTTCAAAGATGTCACTGTCAAAGGTTTCCTCACCCAGATGTTATTCTTCCATGCAATTAGTGGTATGCACTCAGTCATCCTTTTAATAATGGCTTTTGATTGTTATATCATCATATCTGAACCTCTGAACTATGCATGCATCCTAAAAAATGCATGATCTGCTAAGCTAGGTCTACTGGGTTTGACATGAATATTCTTTCTTTTCTGCCAGCAATACTGCTCCTTAAGAGGCTGTCATTTTGTGCCAATCATGTCATCCACCACATGTACTGTGAGCACATGGATCTTCTGAAGTTGTTATGTGTAAACATTACAATCAGCCAGAGGTACATACATCATAGAGGCCTTACTTGTGTTCAGTGGCTTAGATGTCACACTCATCAGACTATCCTATGGACTGATCATCAGGACTGTCCTCAAGATCTTCTCCAAAAAAAAAACTAACCAAAACCCCCTCATTACCTGCACAGCCAACATCTGTGCAATTCTGAAGTCTTATACTTCTGGCATTTTTACCTCCCTCACACACAGATTTGGTCAGTGTATCGGTGCCCATGTTCACATCATCTTGGCCAATGTCCATATGCTCATCCCACCCATGTTTAACTCTATCATTTATGGGATCAAACCCAAAATGCTTTGTGACAAAGTGGGAAAACATATTTGCAGAATGTGATTGCCGGCAGCCACTGACTTTAACTTTTATTGGCAAGAGGAAAGGATATCTGCTCCTTAATGACCAGTGTTCTGTCCCAATTTAGCTGAACTAAGTCTTGTAGAATTCCACAATCTGAGAAATTCCTCACATCCAAAGTCTAATCACTTCATCAACAACCATGTCCCCATCAGTATGTTACATCACTCTGAAAATCATCCAGTCTCTCAGGGTTACCCATCGTTCCCCATTCCTAAATAACCTTTTACTTGTTTTTTCAAAGACCCCCAGAAAACCAGAGTTGATACATTCTCATAAGCTCTCAGCCATTTTTTTTCATCGGTATGGGTTTTGATTCCTATCATTTCTCACTGTCATCCATGTCTAAATCTTTTACCCTCCTCGGGCATCATAAAATCCCCCAACTCTGTCATCTGCCAAACCCAACTATCTCTTCCAGGTCTCCATGCCTGCTAATGTTTTGTTTTGTTTTGTTTTTTTGGGGGGTTTTTTTTGGTTTTTTTTTTGTTTGTTTTTTTTGTTTGTTTGTTTTGTTTTGTTTTGTTTTGTTTCTTCCCCTGAATTCTTATCCTGGAGGCACTTGGAGCTCTCCCCTATTATTCTTACCCCATGAGTAACCCAGAAAACAAAGACATGATGTTATGCTTTCCATTCTTATACGCTGGTTTTCATTAAACACCCTGCTTTGATGCTGAAAAGTGGAATAATTGTGACATTTTGGGCAACACATAGAACACTAAGCGGGTCTATCACTACCCACCTTGTTAAATTTGGTGCCTTTATGTTGTGTGTTTTTGCTCGCTATGACACCATTAAAAAGTCCTCAAGTATAATGGTCTCACCCTGGCTTCCAGAATCCTAGAATCATAGAAATTTGAATAAACCACGAACGGTCATTGAGTACAGTAGACCTAGGATGGTTTAAGCAAGTACTTGTTCCTGAGGGAAGAAGAGCGCATAAGTCCTGTGGAGATCCATCCTATAATCCTCAGCCTTCAAGGTTGTAAAGATGACTGGTGCCATGAGGAGGGCTGGGGAGGATCATCACAGGCAGGGACACCGATAGTCCCTGTCACAACTTGAAGCACTCTGTGACCAACTCCACAGGCCATAAGGGAGTTATGGGAGGTCTGGGAATGCTGGTAAACTGAGGCATCTTTCTTCCCATCCTCTTACCCCTTACTCATAAAATACATCATGAGCCAGAAGATGAGGTGGAATTCCCCCCTATCACTGGAGACAAAGCTGCACCATGTTCCTTCTCACACAGTTGTCAGCCAGGAAGGTGCACGGTTCATCCCACAGTACCTGCATCTCCAGGGTGGAAGGCTTCCATCCATCCTCTGGTTGGATCCCATAATAACCCAGCAGGTGACCAAGGTGGGGAAACAGGGAGTAGAGCTCCAACATGGTGCTGATTTTGTGGGCGCCACAAAAAGTCGAGCTCAACCCTGGCACAAGGAGGAGTGTCATTCAAGGGAAGAAAGAAGCCACAAGTGGGAATGAGGTGAAAGATATCACCTCTCAGGTGTTTGCAAGGAGAACGATAATGTAGGACTAAAGATAAATTTATATCATAGAATTGCTTTCAACAAGAATACTCTATCCATTTTGAATTGTTTATTTCATTTTGTACTGTTCAGTCTAAGCTTTGCTGAAGCTTCATTTAGATGTGTGAACTTAGTCTGGATGTGTGAATCGGGCTATATGTTTGATAGGATCAATCTCCAAAACTAACCTGTCTTGAGACAAGCTGCCAGCACCACTTTAATGTTAAAGAACAACACTGGCAAACCCTGCAAAGGCAAGGAGAATCCACATTAGAAAGAAAGGGACAAAAAGCTCCATCAAGAACAAGACCAAACTCACATCTGCCATTATGAATCATGGAAATACAGGACCCTGAGGGTGTGTGACACAAGATCCATAAATTAGAAGATGTAAAGAGTGATGAAACTGCATAGCTTTGGGTAATGTTCGGCATAGCACCATTGAATGTCAGTGTACTGCCCTGTGCAGGACAGAGACTTCAGTCTTCCTCATGACCAGCTTCCATGGCCAGGCAGCCACCATGAACTGTGAACTGAAGCTACAGTCATGAGCAACAATCATGTCTGATAGCTATTGAGGAACAACAGCAGAACATCTGGTTTGTGTGTGTGTGCGTGCTTGCGCGCGTGCATGCTTGTGAGTATGTGCACCCATGCACATGTAGGCATTATCTATTAACTGCTAGCATAATTATATTTTTTTCTCATAATAACAGTGGCATATTACCTTGTTCCCCTGAAAAAATCTAGCTAGTGTTCCCCTCCTCCTTCCAATTCAGTAAATTCAACAACACACCCTGGGTGCGGCAACAAGAAAAAAGGACAAGGAAGTAACAGGGGTGGCTTGAGGGACTGGGAGTAGGGTTGGAGTGAGGGGAAGGTGCAGGAACTGAATTTGGTAAAGGGTTGGAGGTAGAGGCCTCAGTGGCTGGGGTGCAGCTCCCCTTGACTCGCCATTGGCATCAGGGGAACAGAAGCAGAAGGAGTGTCCAAACTGACTCTAGCTCCGGGTACTGTAGCCAGCTCCATACATGAAGCCAAAGCAGCAGACATAGGATCTGAGAAGTTGGTCCTCCACTGACAGGAACCTGTAGCCCAATTATTCAGCCCCAGCCATCATTTCAGGACACTTGGTGACAGTAGATGGGATGCCGTGCTCAGTCAGCCAGATGGGAAAATCCAGGAATGTCCCCAAGATAAGGGCAGGGAAAGAGAGCATGTAATGCGGCAAAAGAGGAAGAGGAGAGGGCTGTGTGAAGAAAATGCTGCCCCAATTAAGGCCCACTGGCAAAGTCATCCTCCCCCTGGGTAAAAGAGGTCAGAATCTGGGCCTTGATCTCCATAAAGATGGAATTTAGATTCCCCAGTTCTCAAAGGGCTCCTCTGCTGGAAACTTAGGCACAAACAGGAGGCACAAATGACAAAGTGTTGGTAGCAGCAGTGCAGGTGGATAGTTTTGGGGCCTACCCAGGGTTGGAGTACAAAATTGCCTCGGAGGGGAGGACTCTCCCCCTCTGTGCTGCTGCAACTGGCTCTGCTACTGGCACCACACTCTGGTCTTCATCAGGGGAATTGCAGAAAACTCACAGGTAACAGTGTGCTCCAATGACTTTGTGGGTCTTCCCTGATGTGCTGGGGAGAGACCGAGTCTTCTTAAACATGCCACACTTCCCCATGAGGTGGACCCAGCCCTCCAAAGTGGGTATGTAGGGCTGGCCAGCTTGGCAAAGATGACAATTGTAGAGGATGCGATAGCAAGTGTATGGGATCCCTCCCTGGGGCGAGCCCTTCCCTGAGCGTGGGACTGGCCCTGAAACACCAGCCTTCCCCTTAGAAATAGTCTGTGTGGTACTGGGCCTCTTAATGGGACAGCAGAAAAAAAGCCATGGGCACCTACCTGTAACGTGCCTCTTCCAGTGGCAGCAGAATCTCTAACTGTTGGCAGAAATACAGCACGTGATGGAGCCTGAGCCCAGGGGACTGAGCCAAGACCTGGCCAGATAAGGCAAGGGTACTGTCATTGAACCTGCTGGTCTGCATACAGACAGCTCACAGGGACAGCTGTCAAAAGGACAGACCAACAGTCACTTCCATGATTGGCCCCTGTTGGGTTGCTAAAGAAGGCCAGGCATGGCCAAACTGCAGCTCGGGAGCCACATGCAGTCTTGAATGAAAAAGTGCGGCTCTTGGAAGAAAGCCAGAGCAAAGCAACACCAGCCTAGGAATTTAAATCTCCTGCCCTGGGGGGCGGGGGGGGGTTGCCAAACCTGTGCCTAGCTGCTGGAGCAGCCAGGTAAGGGGCCACTGTGGAGGGTGGCATCAGGGCCTGAGTGATGCAGAGGGGGTCAGGATGATGGGGAGAAGCAGTGGCAGGCTCAGGATGGCAGGGAGAAGTGTGGCATGGTCTTTTTATGATAAAGTGTGCAATTAAATTTAAAATTAGTAATTTTGGAATAGGTAGAAGTATATGGCTATATGTCTCAGTGTGGCTCTCGAAGGTTTAATAATCAGCTAATGTGGCTCTTGATTTCCATAAGTTTGGTCACCCCTAGTCTATACAATACTGACTCGTAGACAGAATATCAAGAATGTGCTCTCCCTGTCTCCTAACAAAAGATCAAGAGGAACATCAATGAAACTGAAACATGGGAAATTTTAAAGTTAATAAAACCTAATGCTTTCTTAACTCTATCTCTAATGAGACAGAGGAAATCATTGTTCCAAGATGAAACTGAAGAGAAAAGGCAAGCAAGAACTCTAAGGTTCTGGACACTTACATGGACAGTGAGAATCTTTCCTTACAATATCCAGACAGGTAGCCATGCTAGTCTAATTTAGCAAAACAAACAAGGAGTCATGTGGTTCTTTTAAAGACATTTCTCTAGTCTTTAAAAGTGCCACAAGACACTCCCCCCCCCCACCACCATTACAATAGTAAAAGCTAAGTAAATATCTTTGAAAGTTTATATGCTCAGGTGTCTGAGAGTAGAAGGCAATCTCTTTACAACATAGTACCCCATCTTCAATACCAGGTGTGATTTTTAATAAATGCATTGGCCAGCTACTCAGTTAATATAAAACAAAAAATCCCCTTCAGAAGTCCCCAGAATTGGAAGAGGGTCTTCATGGTGTCTGCATGAACATACATACCACTCATGGTTGGAGAAAGATGTGTTCTCCTGAGATGATCTGCTAGCTTGTTCTGCAGCGTGCCAAGAAGATTCAATATGCATTGAGGGGGTCAGAAAGAATTCTCACAGGTTGAGACTCCCTGGCACAAGGAAGTGCACTGTGCTCCACCCTGTCTATGTAGGACATGGCTGTGGTATTGTCTGTAAGACCCAACAAGCCTTTGTCCTCCTTATGGTACAGGACCATTGGGCTGGCAAGCTGCACGACTCTGAGCTCTAGGCTGTCTGCCCCATGAGTTTTCCCGGCCACGTCTAGTGTACCTTCATCCTCCCCAGGCAGTTCGTTGTCCAGTGATCCACAGAACACCTCCTTGATTACATTGCAAACAGTGAATTGCTCACCCTTTGGGCTAGCCCAACATGAAGCAGTGGGTACCACTGATGTCAATGCATTGGAAAGAAGACACTACTGCCCAGTCCCTGCTCCATGCTGGTCCTAGTAGGGCTTCAGCTGTTGACTTATGAATGGAACTGTGAGCTGGATTGATTCAGAGACATCCAACACCTGCTTGTTACACGTGAAATAGCAGGACACAGATCTTTTTGGGGCACATGGCTGTTTTGAAGCTATCATGTGGGGACACTACAGTCAACCAGAGGTACTCCTTAGTTGCCGTGCTTGTGGCAACACTATTAGATCTGACACTCGTTGTCTTGTACTATGGGTTGATCATCAGCGCTGTCCTCAGAATCTCCTCCAAGAAATACTACCAAAAAGCCCTCAACACCTGCACAGCTCACATCTATGTGATAATAATGTCCTATACTTCTTCCATCTTTACCTCCCTGCCACACAGGTTTGGTCAGGACACAGGGACCCATGTTCACATCATCTTGGCCAACCTCTAACTTCTCATCCCCCACATGCTCAACCCTATCATTTATGGGGTCACAACGAAAGAGCTTCGTGAGAAAGTGGTAAAATATATTTGCAGAATGTGATGTTCTGGGGTCACCGACTTTAAACATACATGATAATAGGAGGAAACAATAACTCCTCATTAATCAACAGTGCTCTGTCCATTTATGTTGAACACAGCCGTGTGTAAGTTTTCAACCTGAGAAGTTCCCCACACCTAATGTCTAACCCCTCCATCAACAAGCACTGGTTTCTTCTTTGCTGAGTTCTGTGTCTGCAAGTCATCTGGTCTGTCAGGGACAACTGTATTGCTCCATCTTCTGTGTCTTCTAACTCAGTTTTTCTATGGCATTCAGAGGAACATCAGTGATGTCTTCTCATAATCTCTCCATCAATTTTCCCATCCATATGGTTGTTGAGTCTCAGCATTTCTCACTCTCCTCCACCTCTTGAGTGTTTTGCCCTTATCTGTTTTCACATAATCTGCAGTACTGCCATCCACCAGGCTCTAACAAATCTTTCCATTCCTTAGTCTCATCTAATTGGTCTCTCCAAGATCTTAACTAACAGACACTTGGAGTTGTCCCCGTTGGTCCCTACCCCCCAAGAGATACAGAATCATAGAACTGGAAGGGACCATGGGAGATCATTGTATCCATCCATCTGCACTCCTGGCAGGACCAACTACTATCTAGACCATCCCTGACAGGTGTTTGCCTAAACTTCTCTTTAAAATTTCCAATGATGGAGATTTCATAACTTCCCTAGGCAACTTTTTCTACTGGTTCATGCCCCGACAGGAATCTATCCACTTGTTCATTCTCCTCTTATCAGCCCTTAAGAAGAATAATGTTTTCTCTCCTCCTTGTAGCAGCCTTTTAGGTACTTGAAAATTGTGAATTTCCCTCTCATCCAACTCTTTGCCAAAATAAAAATCTGGCTTCCCTTAAAAATTTCCAAAGATGGAGCTTACATAATGTCCCTAGACAACTTATTGCACTGGTTAATGCCTTGATAGTTAGGAATTTTAGCTTAATCACCAGCCTAAGCCTCCCTTGGCATAATTTAACCTATTGTGCTTTCTTTCTTTCTTTAGCCAGTAGGTGTGGATCACCAAAGGATAAGACAGGTCCTGAAGAGCCAGCTCAATGGGAAGAACAAGATCCACGCCATCAACAGGTATGCCCTGCCAGTCATCAGATACCCGGCCGGTATAGTGAGCTGGCCAAAGGAGGACATGGAGGCTGCCGATGTGAAGACCCGGAAGCTCCTCACAATGTACGGAGGTTTCCACCCCAAGTCCAACACCCAGAGACTGTATGCCAGCCGGAAAGAAGGTGGACGGGGTTTGGTCAGTGTCAAAGCCACTGTCCTGGATGAAACCCAGAGCATCCAGGAGTATATCAGTAAGATGGCACCCAAAGATGAGCTGCTGAGAGAATGCCTGAGGCAGCAGCAGCAGACATGGGAGGAAGATGAAGCAGAAGAAGTGCCATGGCAAGACAAGACCCTGCATGGGACATACCATCGACAGATAGCTGAGGTGGCTGACATTGGGAAATCCTACCAGTGGCTGGAAAAGGCTGGACTAAAAGACAGCACTGAGGCACTGATCATAGCAGCACAAGAACAGGCACTGAGCGTCAGACCCATTGAAGTAGGGGTCTACCACACTAGACAGGACCCAAGGTGCAGACTGTGCAGAGAGGCCTCAGAGACAGTCCAACACATAGTGGCAGGATGTAAGATGCAGGCAGGAACAGCATACACTGAACAGCATAACCAAGTAGCTGGCATTGTGTACAGGAACATCTGCACAGTGTATGGGCTAGACCCTCCCAAGACCAGATGGGAGATCCCACAGAAGGTTGTGGAGAATAACAGGGCTAAGATTCTGTGAGACTTCCAGATCCAGACAGACAGGCAGGTACTGGCCAATCAACCAGACATCGTGGTAATAGACAAGGACCAGAAGACAGTGGTGGTGATAGATATAGCAGTGCCAAGTGACAGCAACATCAGGAAGAAGGAGTATGAGAAGCTGGAGAAGTACCAGGGCCTGAAAGAGGAACTAGAACGGATGTGGAAAGTGAAGGCCAAAGTGGTCCCGGTGGTGGTAGGAGCACTCGGGGCTGTGACTCCTAAGCTGGGAGATTGGCTCCAACAGATCCCAGGAACAACATCAGAGCTCTCTGTCCAGAAGAGTGCAGTGCTAGGAACAGCTAAGATACTGTGCAGAACCCTCAAACTCCCAGGCCTCTGGTAGAGGACCCGAGGTTGAGGATGACACATACCACCCATAGGGGTGAGAGGGGAATTTTTATATATATATATATATATATATATATATATATATATATATATATATTTTTTTTTTTTTTCTGTCCTCCTTGTAACAACCTTTTAGGTACTGGAAAATTGTCATCATGTCTCTTCTCAGCCTACTCTTTTCCAGAATAAGGAAACCATGTCTTTCAATAGTCCCCTATAACTCACATATTCAAGACCTTTAGTCATTTTTGTTGCTCACAGAATTGTAGAGTTGGAAGATACTTCATGAGGTCATCTAATCAAAACATCTGCTAAAACAGGACCACTCCCACTAAATCACTGCAGCTCACAGTTTTGTCTAACTGGGCCTTAAATATTTCCAAAGATGGAGATTCCACCACCTCCTTAGTTAACCCATTCCAATGCTTCACCACCCTCCTAATGAGAATTTTTTTCCATAATGCCCAACCTCAAGTGACCCAGCTTCATCTTGAACCATTGCTCCTTGTCCTGTCCTTTGTTACCACTGAGAACAGACTAGCTCCCTCCTCTTTAGAGCACTACTTCAGGTAGCTGAAGGTTGCTGTTCAAATTCCTGCTCTTCTTTGGCCTTTCTTCAATTTGTTCAGATTTTATCTGAAATTATGCCCCCAAGAATGGATACAATGCTCCAGTTTTGCCCTAATTGGTGTGAAGTAGATCAGAAGAATTACTTCTCAGGTCTTACTGACAATATTCTTGTAAATACATCCCAGAATGATGTCTGCTTTTTTGCAACTGTGTTACACTCTTCACTCATATTTCTCTTGTTGTTGACACCCAGATCCCTTTTTTCAGTACCCTTCCTAGGCAGTCTTTGACCATTTTGTATATCTGCAATGGATTGTCCTTTCCTAAATGGAACACTTTGCACTTGCCCTTATTGAATTTCATTGTGTTTACCTCAGACCAGTGGCGTTGCTGGCGTTGGGCACCCCGGGGCACGTGCCCAAGGTCCCAGCGCCAGTGGCCCAGATCTCCAGCCCAATCGGGCCAGGGATCCGGGGCCCTATCCCCGGTGGGTTGCGGCCGCAGCAGCTGCATCTACGGCCAGGGATCCGTGGCCTAGCTGGCCGTCTGGCAGAACCCGCCCCCTTGCCAGGGATAAGGGCAGGGGGAGGCCATGCTGCTGCCAGCAGCTAGGCTGCAGTGCAGCGCAGCTCAGCGCGGCTTGGCCTGGCCAGAAGCGGCCGCTGGAGGCCAAGCCCATGGCCGCAGCCCCAGATCCCAGGCCGGGGATGGGGCCGCCGTGGCCACCAGTGGCCAGACCCCGGATCCCCAGCAGGGGATGGGGCCACCGCAACCGCGGTCGGTCTGCCGGGCCCCAGATCCCTGCCTGGGGATGAGGTCATTACGGCCACCAGCGGCCAGGCCTCAGATCCCTGGTTGGAGATCCAGGGCCCGGCCGGCTGCCCGCGGCAGCCCCGTCCCCCACTAGGGATCCGGGGCCTGGCCATAGCCGCGGCGGCCCCATCCCCAGCCAGGGATCTGGGGCTGCGGTGGCAGGCCTGGCCTCCAGCGGCCGCTTCAGGCTGGGCTGGGCCGGGCCTGGCTGCCCCATGCCGCACCGCGGCCTAGCTGCTGGCGGCGGCGCGGCCTCCCCTGGCCCTAATCCCAGGCCGGGGGCGTGGCCTTCTGGCTGGGGACAGGGCCTGCCCTCTGGGGGCGGGGGCTGGGTCTGTGCCCCGGGTCCCTCCCCGCCGCAGCGGCACCCCTGCCTCAGACAATTTGACCAGTTTGTCCAAACCTTTTTGAATGGGGTCCTATCCTTCAAAGCACTTGCAACCCCTCCTAGCTTGTTATCAGTCGGAGGCTTTATAAGTGTACTCTCTATGCCATCGTCTTACTCAGGGTTCTCAAACTCACAGACTAAGGGCCACACGCAGCCCCTAAAGTTATTTCTTGTTGCCTGCAATGACACTATCACTATCAGTATTTGCAATACAAGTGTAAGAAAATCTTTCGGTGGTGCAGCCCTTTGGTTACTGTACTAGTCCTCATGCGGCCCTCGTGGTGGTTTGAGTTTGAGACCCTGATCTAAATCATTGATAAAAATATTGAACAGAACCAGGCCCAGAACGGATCCTCCAGCACGGCACTTGTTATGCTTTTCCATGAAACCTGCCCTCAATTATCAATTCATTTTGGAACACATGTGGGTCATAGACTGCTGTTAAATCAAAGAAAAAATCTTAAATAGAACTATCATAGAAACAAAGACGAAATAGTGAGGAAAAGTGAACATAGATGAGTCACAGAGAAAATAAACAATGATGTGACCACAGAATGTCTATTTGTATACTTGTCACAATTCTTTTTCTAATGAAAGGTACCTTTTATCTCTGGAGAGCTTCCCACATATCATCAAGGGGGTTTACTGTTTCCCACACTGCACCCTGATTCGATGCTCAAAGTGCCATAATCTCCAACATTTTGGGCAGAGGCATCACTATATATGAATACATGGGTCATCGGTTTTGAATGTTTCACTAAGTGCCTAGGGTCACAGTGGGGAGCCATGGCTAGCAGGGCCATTTTAAGTATCCTTCCTTGCTGTGGCCCACTGCACATGGCTTGCTGCAGAGCAGGGTAGGAAATGTAAACCTGGTCTGTTCAGGTTGGGAGCATGTTCATCATCTCCTGGCTCCCTTTGAGCTCCAGCAATGGCATACAGTGTGCCCTGCTTTGGGGGCCGAGGAAGGGCTGGGGATATGGTTAGGGGCTTGGGCCTGGAGGGCAGGACTCAGTGCACAGAGCTTGGGGAGCAAGGGATAGCGCGCAGGGCTGCAGTCTCAATGCACAGTGTTTTGGGGGGCAGCAGATGGTGTGCTGAGGTGGGGGGAAGGAGACAGTGCACGGGGCTGGTGGTGCAGGCCCGGGGGTGGTAGGGCTTGCTGCACGAGTCTAGGGGATCAGTGTGTGAAGCCTCTGTGGGGCAGGGAACGCTTACCTATTGCTATTCACTCCTGGAGTGTAAGCCATTGTGAAAATATGCATTTCATTAAACTTGCAGTGTTTGCTTGCAGGGGGATTTGAAGTGCTGTCTGCCTAGGCCTTAAGCTGCACATTGACTAACAGTGCCTGAGCTGCTAGGAAAGATTTAAAGAGGCGGGAGCCAGCCTGATCTTCAGGGGGGCTAGGCACCCCAAGAACCATCTCCCAAAGCCATGTCTGTCTCTTGCCTCATAGTAGAGCTGGCCCTGTCTCTGTCCTCCACTTGGGCTTTTCCCTCTCTCCTTTCCTGCACATGCTGACATCCTCCTGGGGCTCCATTCACCCCTGCCAGTGCGGTGCAGACTGTTCCTCCTCCCTTCTCACATTTCCCCAATGCAGGCAGACCCAGAGTTTAACCTGGGCTGTGTAGATATAGGATTTTCTGTGAGCTGTCAGTGTCTGGTGTGTCTGATAAGTAGTACTGGCCATGGGTGAGTGGGATCAGTGTGTGGCAGGGCACACGACTGTGGGGAAATGGAGTGAGGGACAGGCAGGCAGCACTTCTGAAATTCAAATTTCTTTCTTATTGCTGTTCTCAGGCCAATGTTTTGAGCCTTCCTAGCCACAAGTGTGCCTGGGCTGCTCTTAGAGACATTTTCTCTGGCAAGTCTAGAATTGTAGCCTGATTGTCACAACCTTTACACATTTTTGTTTCCAGTTTTTTTTTTTTTTTTTCCCCCTCAATGGTCTTGAACGTTAAATTATGAAAATACAGCTGTTTCAGTGTGGAATGAACCACTGGTGTTTTCTCCTCAGCTGGTTCAATCATTCATGGGATCACACAACATATGAATCATCACCTACCACATCTTAGGTTGCCCTGTTTCCAAAGGAACACTGAGGGCCGATGCCCTCTCTGTGCT
Source organism: Podocnemis expansa (assembly GCA_007922195.1). Classification (NCBI taxonomy): domain Eukaryota; kingdom Metazoa; phylum Chordata; order Testudines; family Podocnemididae; genus Podocnemis; species Podocnemis expansa. Next base: position 1,183,156 of record ML682096.1, read on the forward strand.
TCAGTGGCTCCCCCAGCCTCCAAGCCTTCTCAATTTTATGGCCTTTTTGTGTGTGCATGTGTGTGTGTTGCTCTTGATCCCATTCCTGCTGATTTCCAAATGTATCACTTTCACACAGTCCCCCTGCTGATCATGACCTCTGCTGCCATAAAACCCTCTCAGACATCAGCTTTGTGCTCCCACCAATGCTCTTCCTTATTACCCATCATACTCCAACAATATAGAGTCTGCATTTACAGCACCAGGGGCCTCTCTGTTTCATTCACTAATCAAGAGGAGCCCTTCCCGCCTCTTCCTGTGACTGCTCCCTTTGCAAGCTGCTTGCCCCCTACACTTCTTTCTTGGGACACTGTACCAGGCCTGACTAAGTAGCCTAGCAGCTGCTTCTCATCACCCGGCTCTCTGCAGCTTTTCCTCAGCGTTTTCCAATTACCTCCAATCAGGACACTAGTGGAATGGGCTTGAATCAGCCAGGACTCTTCCATCACCATATCTCACAATGTTTTGCATAGTTTTGGTCCATGTTAGAGCTTTATGCAGTGTTTTACAGAGCTGTGTACCAGAACAATAGGTCCCTCTCCTGCGTTCATTCACTTAAATTAGAACCATATTAGCTGTCTGAGGATTTCACTTAAAAAAAATCCAATGACATATATCTCACACTGATTGACATTGAATATTATCCTTGAACGTGATGCTTGTTTCTTAGGTTTGCTTAGCTGCATCTGAAGAGGTCTCTGGATGGGCTCATGACCTAAATAGGATGATTCTATCCACAAAAATTGCCACCTCACAGGTCCCTCCAGTTTTTAGATTCTTAATAAGTAGAGAGGTTTTACTGAACTATTTGTTATGAAGCGTATAGCCTCCTCACTGTCTTCCTCTCCCTTCACAGGCATCTTTGAGCAGTTCTGAGCCTCATTGGTGCTTTGAGCAATAAACCAAGTACCTGTCCTGTCATCATACCCTCAAGTTAGCACCGTTTAAGGGAGTTTGATGAGTTCACTTTTTTTTCCCTAAGATGAGGATATATATTGTACGTACTGATATCTATCATCATGTCTCATTATGATGCTTGTTAGCCAGGCTTGGTTACATGGCCTGTAAGAGGGGTTCTTCCTTCCAATATGCTCCCTGCCCCACATTGAATACATTTGATACCCCCGCACAAAATCATTCATGAAAATTAAAAAAAAAGAGAGAAGAAGACGTACACACACAAGTTTTCTCAATTAAACTGTAGTTTCTTTGACACAGCACACAGCTGTAAAGGTTTACTGATAAAATTTGTGAGTTTAAGTTGGAAAGAGAGGTGGCAGTGAATAGGGTACCAGAAATGGTCAGTAGTCCTGTGGCAAATAGATTACACAAAAAAGTGTGTAAAAAGAAAAGAAAATGTACACCCTGTGGTTACTGGTCTATGACGAAAAATGTCTTCAGATTTTTTGACATGCCTTTATTGCAGCAGATGTCTCAATTAAACTGGAGCCATCTACAGAGTTTGTCAGCTCCAGTTCAATGAGAAACACAGTAAGACTAAGTATTTCTTGAATGATTTCAGTGCTTACAACACTTTTTGTCCTTTTTAATGTGAAGAAGTCCATTCACATCTGCAGTGTGAGACTGGCCATGCCAGATTAATATGCAGGGCAGTAAAGACATTTGAGAAGGACATTATGCATGTTTGTTATTGTAAATGTTAGCAGTGCTGTAGACAGAGATTGTAATATTGGAAGGGAGGCATTCTGCTTTACAAGTGAGCATCTTTGCATCTGTTCTTCAAACATGCCTTCACTGAGGTCACTTGCAGAAGGGAAGTCCTCCAGGCTGCATAGAAAGGATTCAGCAGAGCAGCCAATCAGGGGTCAGGAGGAACACGCCCATATAAAAGCAAACAGGAGAAGCAGATCATTCCTTCCCTTTCTGCTTGGACTTTAATAGTGAGGACTCAGTTTTTGGATGGCAGGAAGAACATCAGAGTCCACTGGCTCCCTAGACAGTTTCCAGGAGCACTGCATACTGACTGCTTCTCTGCTCAGTTTTCACTTTTGGTTTCCTCCAGGGGCGTCGCTGGTGCTGGGCACCCGGGGCACATGCCCTGAATCCCAGCGCCAGTGCCCCAGGTCTGGCGGACCAGCCCCGCCCCCGGTTCGGGCTGCAGATCTGGGGCCCAGCTGCCCACAGCCGCTGCAGCCCTGTCCCCAGCTGGGGATCCAGGGCTCAACCATGAAGGGCACTTCCAGCCCTGTCCCTGGCCAGGGGGCGTGGCATGGGGGCCGAGGGGGGGGCCTGGGGTCGTGCCCCAGCTCCCTCCCTGGGGCAGTAACGCCCCTGGTTTCCTCCTTTTGATCCTTGTAGAGGCATTCCCCTTCCTGTTTTTGTTTGTTTGTTTGTCCCTATCTTTAGTTCATTCCAAAGCATCTGACAAATTGGAATCTTCTCCCACAAAAACTCATGCAATAAACATATTTGTTAGTCTTTAAGTGCCACAGCACTCCTTGTTTGTTTGCTTTACTGAACTAGATTAACACAGCTACCCCTTTGGATCTTAGCAAACACAAAATTTATTGACTGGGACATGATTTTAAGTGAGTACAGAGGAAATCTCTGCACAATTAATTAATCAATCAGTCAGGAGTTCATCACTAGCTAATAAAGATATAGGCCATATTCTAACAAAAAAGTCCTACTACAATTATGCTCAGCTCATAAATCAAATCTGAGTGTGTTGGTGTTCAGCTAATCTCTGCCTCTCCAAGTTCTTACATATCTGCTTGCAGATGGGTATGTTTCAAGACGTAATTTCTCCGAGGATAGCCTCAAACAGTTCAGAGTGTTACTAGTTCTTTTTTTAATCCCTGACCCTTCATCCCCCACTTGGCCCGTTTTTGAGCTTGAAGTCATTCTTCTTCCCACATATGCCAGCTAACTTAAGCCAGAGCTAATTTAGCTTGCAACAGATGACATTTGGTTTTCTTCAATGAAAGCTCATGCAATAAATAAATTTGTTAGTCTTTAAAAGTGCCAGAGAACTCCTTGTTTGTTTAACTTGCATCATCTTTGTTCTGCATCCTTTCTGTATATGTGCCAAGAAACTTCTCTGTTTGTCTGACACTATGTGAGCTATGTGAAATACATGAGGACTTGTCTCACATAGGTACCCATGTACGATGCTGCTGGAAATGTGCTACAGTAACAATAATGTAGAGTATGTCATGAGCATTCAATAAAAGAGACCCTTCATGGCATATATTGCCTTAAACCATAGAATTATATTGGAGGGAGGACAGAAAATTTACACAGATCACATTATAAGGGTATGATGAGGTTATCATGTCACAAGACAGTGTAAGAATATTACCGTGTAAGACTACTTCACTGTTAAAAGACTGCACAAAACCAATAGAGAATTACAGCCAGAGACCCATGTCCTGGGAAAGAGTGGGTACTTCAGTTAACCAGGTTACACCCAGAGACCTATGGCCTAGGCAGGGGTGACCCTGAACCCCACAATGTAAATTGAGAAGGGGAGGTGCCTTTCCTCAGAGCCCTAGGGACTGGAAATGGCTGGGGTTGCCTTTACCAGGATATGCCTTGAGCCCTATGGATTTGGGTAAAGGTGGGGTACCCTAGTATGTGGGTACAAACTCACGACTGATCATCTCCCTCCACCATCCCCACCACAGTGACAGACTGAGCAGTAAGGACAGCTGGGATAAAGCAACAAAGTCCCCAGGCTTCAGGCCACGTGCTGACAACTGAAAGGATGTGGGGAGGCAGGAAATCATGCTTCCTAGAGACAGGATATTGCACCCTGAAGGGTTTCCAACTAAGTGGGGGCAATCTGTGTCATCTTCTGTCAGAGAAGATCTACTAGAGAGTGCAAGTAGCTCTGTTACTCAGTGTGGAAGACAAGTGGGATTTTCTCCCATGTAAGCTCATGCAATAAATATATTTGTTAGTCTTTAAGTGCTGCAGGACTCCTTGTTTGTTGGTTTTACTGAACCAGACTAACACAGCTGCCCCTTTGGATCATCACAATCTCAGGGATTCAGCACTGGGCTCATCAGTTGGGAAGGGCAGCACATGCTCCGATTCCACGGGAACAAAGAGCAGCACAGAAATGCTGATTAATAAATGAGCAGATCTATACCTTGGCTTTTCTTTTCTCTCAAGGGTTTAGCAATGCAGCAACACTAGTAAGTCTACAAGACACACATCTCCCTGACCAGCTCATCCCCTGCTATCGGTGAATCATTTCTTCTCTCCCAGTGGAGGATCATCAACTGACATTCTCTAGGGTCTGTTTTTAGCAATTCTGACTGAACACACAGTTCTGGGAATAGTCCTGGAGCCTGGTGAACCTGAGAGACCAGACAGACTATGCAGTGGAATCATAAAGGTGCCTGACCAGCACTGCCAGTGTCAGTTGAGATTTGTGCACATTACAAGGCCATGGTAAAATGATTTCCTCTTTGCTGTGTGGGATTATGGTGAGTTGTCTTTTAATGTAATAAGATTTTTGCTAAAGCCTGAGAATGGGTTCAAGAGAAGATCATTTGGGGCAGGAACTCCACCGTATGGCCAATTACACTGTTTTCTAATCTGAGAGAGAACAAAAAAATTAGCTGATAAACTTAGAACTAAAGATTTATTGTAAAAATACTGAACACAGATTTGTTTTTAAGATGATTTCCTTGTCTCCTTCTGTGTCCTTCTCCCTCTCTCTCTTTTCTTTATTTGGTCTGGGTGGTTTCTTCTTTGCTTCACACAGCTATTCCAAACCAGCAGCTTTACAGCCACCTTAAGAAATCAAACCAAAGCCTCTTTAGTAAGCACGTGGGGTACCAGAGACTTCATCACACGAATGAATCATAGAATCATAGGGTTGGAAGGGACCCCACGAGGTCATCTAGTCCAACCCCCTGCCAAAAAAAGCAGTGGCCCGATTCTGCTCACACAATCTGCTTTCAGGGGATCACTATAGCTTGACACTGGTGTCACTGAAAGAAAAATCAGGATGCTGTGTTTTGAAATCATGGTGTTTCTTGCCTGGTCTTACGATGCCACATAAACTTGGGTGACATCCTTCAGACTCTCTCTGCACCATGACAGAACAGCTTTCCCTGTGGCAGGACCTCCAGACGTGATTGTCAGAGGACTGAGAGAAAAGGTCCACCCCAACAGTGCAATACACGTTCTTTTGAGATCAAAGGCCAGACTCCCAGCAGGGGCAGGATGTCACCCTAAATCCACACTTAGGGACTGAACTAAAAGGCCTGATTTTCAGTAGCCATGAGCTTCCAGTGACTTCAGCGAAAGTTGCACTGCAGCCTCCAAAGATGGATGAGCCTACTGGAGCAGAGAAGAGCTGACAAGACAGTAGTTGAAATCTATAAGAAACAGCTTTAAAGTTCAAAGAATTTTTTTGAAGACGGGGAGGCTTCTTTCTCTGTTCCCCTTCATCTCTGGTTCTGTAGAGGATGAAAAGCATAGAAACACAATAAACATAAATGCATGTTTCTGACTTAGAGAAAACTAGGCAACATAGTAAATCTCACTGGGGGAAATCCAGAGAACGCACAATGTGTATGTGGGATGGGGTGTGCAGTGTCTAGATCTCAGTGTAGCAGAGCCTTGAAACTGGAAGAAATAGGGAATAGACATCCTGCCTCCTTCCTACTTCAAAGAAGCGTGTGTAGTCCTTCTGTTTAATTCTGGGGAAAGTGAGTGTCTAAGACTGCAATATAATGTGGAGACATTGGAGTAGATTGCATAGAACACTTTCCTCCATTCAGACATCCCTCCTCCTCTGGCTAATCCCACAAGAGGCTGTTGGAAACTGCAGCAATTGTCAGCCAGGAAAAAAAAAAAAAAACATCCGGAAGTTGTGGCTGGGTTTCTAACTGGTGGGGATACACTAAAGCTTTGTGTCATTTTGATGAAGAATTACCAGTGCTGGCTTCTTTTTGCCCCAGTGTTTTCTCTGCCCTCCCCTCAGGTCCGTCCCTCTGTCCTGAACAAGCTGAACTGCTGCTTGGGATTCCCTTGACTCCTGCCAAGACTGTGCAGAGTCCTCCCTCCACACATTTCCATCCCGCCATTTCCTCTGTGTAGGCATAGACAGAGTTTCACCTGGGCTGTATAGTTATTTTTATAAGCTGTCACTGTATGGTGTAGTCGGCACTTTGTGTTGGCCTAGAGTGAGTGGGATCATTGTGTGGCAGGGCTGGGCGATCTGGGAAAGGGAGGGTAGGGGTAGACAGACAGGCCAACAGCACAATTGAAATTCCTATTTCCTTCTCATTGTAGCTGTCAAGCCAGTGCTGGGAAGTTTCCTGGCCATGAGCATGTATGGGCTGGTTTTAGGGCCTTTTTCCCCTGATAATCCTAGAATTACAACCTGGCTGCCACAACTTTTACTTATTTTTGTTTCCAATTCTTTCTTAATGATCTCAAATGTTAAATTATGCAACTTCATGGGTTTCATCAATGGAAAAAACCTCTGATGTATGCTGGTTCAGTCTGCCATTGAACCCAACGCTTGGTGTATCACCTCCTTCCCTGTCCCATACTGCCACTATTCTAAAGGAAAATTGAGAGCCCAAGTTTTCTCTGTGTTTCACAGTCACCAATGACTCCCACAACCTCCAAGCTGCCCCACATTAATGGCGTTGTGTTTTCGGTGTTATGTCCCACCCCACTCCTGCTGTGTTACAATATTACCAATTTCACACGGCCCCTGTGTTGAATAGGTCCTCTGCAGCCATAAAGCACTTGCAGACATCAACTTTCTGCCCTCCCTGCTCTTTACTTACAAATTGTTACCCATCATGCTCCAGGAATATATGGTCCAGGTTCACAGCCTCAGGGGGCTCAGTGTTTGGGCCACTAATCAAAAGGAACTCCCCCTCCTCTTGTGACACCTCCCTTTGCAAGCTATCTGCTCCCCTTACACTTATTTCTTGGGAGGCTGCATCATCCCTGATGTTCAATCCTCCCACCCTGCTGTTCCAGCCACCCATCAGAGTTTAGAGAGTTTTGCCTGATCTTTGCATGCTCAGGAGGTTATTCCAGAAGCCCAGGGTCACACTCGAGTAGTCTCAGCAGGATACGTAAAACTGGAACATTTGGATTTTCGATCAGCACTCCATGTTCTTTCTAAATTACAATATTTGGTGAGAGAGTGTAAAGATTAATGTGGTCACCATGAATCAGCAGCTATGAGCATGAGAGAGCTGAAACAGTTAGTAAGGAGAGAGAAATAACCCTTAATGGGAATATCTCAGGGGGAAAAAAAAAAAAAAAGAGGAGAAGTGATTATGTGTATGGACAGTGATCAGAAACCAGGAGCTCTGGCTGATTCTGAGACAGAAGTGCCTGGCAGAGGGAAGGGTACATAGCCAGACCCAAAAAACAGCCAGCATCTTCAACATCCGAACACCCTTGCACAAATTTGATTATGGGAAAAACAAAATATACGGGAAGTGGAAGAAAGGGGCTGATATCAAAAAGAGACTGCTGAGGAGATAGAGCAGTTTCAGATGACATTTCAGATGAAAGAAGTTGCAGAGGAGAGATCTCTTCACAGGCAGATGGAGGCGTCCAGAATCCAGATCAAGATCCTGGAAGAGAAAAAAGTTCTGCCTTCAACTGAAAATACCTCAGCCACGTCCATCACGGATTGGGAAAGGACTTGTACCCCTTACAGAGAAGATGAGGATACTGAGGGCATTTTGTTTATTTTTGGAAGTGTCTGCAATGTCCATATGATTCTTGATGAGAAACGAATGCTTGTTCTCCTCACCAGATTGCCTGGAAGAGCCTGCGAGGTTTTTAATCATATAGTATTGAATAATTTGGTAGATTATGTAAAGTTTAAAGGAACTGTATTGAGAAGGTTTAAAATTACTCCTAAATCTTACCAACTGAAATTTAGAAATTGCAAGCATCTGACAATGTTACCTATACTGAAACTCCTCACAAACTGTGTGGGTATTTGAAAAAAAGATATTATGGAGGTGTGGGCTCAGTGGTAGATATGATAAGCTGGTTGATTTGATTGCTAAGGAGCAGTTCCTGGAAATAGCACCCCACTATATCAAGACAATTGTGTGTAATGAAAAGCTTGATACCATTTTGGGGACAGCAGAAACTGCTGATGATTTCATTTAGACTAGGAACCATGAAAGGTATAAACTTCAGGGAGAAAGCAGCCCCAACTCAACTAGGAAGTCTTATATCAATGCTCAAGCTAAAACATCTCAAACTCTTAGAAAACCTGCCACATGACACCTGTGTGGACTCACTGCCATATAAAGCCAACTTGCCCAATTGTGGGGATAGGAATGCTCGCAGGCCAGCATCCTCCCAGAAGATCATCCTTTCAAATGTTGTCTCTTTAAATACAGAAACTGGCCAGACAGAAGAGGACTCTGCCACTGTGTCTCCTGTCATATCTATTGCATATGTCAATGTGACCACTTTAGTAATCTCAAGGGCAGGTAGATGGTGGGACAAATATAGCTGCATCAACTGTATAGGGATTACGACATGGAGGCAATCAGGAATTTATAAAATGGGCCAGGGTCAAGGGAATTGTGTGTACTAGGTGGATGGATTCTGTCTCAGCAATTACATTGTTAAAAAGGAATTGTTTTGGGAAGAGCACTAGCTGCCAAATCAGAGTTTGAACCTTTCTGAATACATGGCCAAGGTGCCCTGAGCTAAAATCCGTTTGGAATGGGAGCATTTTAAGGGTGAGATGATAATTGGAGTCCAAGAGCTTCTTCTGGTGGACATTTTGTTTCAAAATAATATTGCAGCTGTAAATAATGGTTTTCATTTTGCAACCCATTGACAGGAAGAGTATAAACATGGATTTTAAGCTGTCTGTGTTTAGCTGGAAATGCTGCAACTAGACATAAAGGGTATGTCCACACACAGTCCTTATTTCGAAACAACAGAGCTTATTTCGAAATAAGGAATGGCATGGCCACACGACGCACGGCCATTTCGAAAGAAGCAAACCGCTTCTTTCGAAATGGCCGTGGTCCTTTCGAAAGAAGCTAAACCTCGTTGCCTTTCGAAAGAGCATTGTTTCGAAACGGTTGTTTCGAAACAACGCCAACGGCTGTGTTCACACGGCACTTTTGTTTCGAAACAACCTCGTTGTTTCGAAACAAAAAAAACCATGTTCACACGACGCACAGTTGTTTCGAAACAAGGGGAAGCCCTTGTTTCGAAACAACTGTGTTGTTTCGAAACAAGTTAAACCCCATTTGGGGACGAAACAACCTTGTTTCGAAACACTTGTTTCGAAACAACACATGTGAACATGTTGTTTCGGAACAATAGGTTCCGAAACAACATTTAAAGGGCTGCCGCCTCAGCACCCTGGCCAGGGAACACTCAGCACCTTGGCCAGGGTGCTGAGGGGTGTCCCCTGGCCAGCAGGCACTGGCGGGGGTCAGCGCTGCACAGCGCTGAATCCACCCGCTGCCTGCAGAGCCGGGCTGC
>ML682096.1:1197674-1235323 GCA_007922195.1 Podocnemis expansa
TGCACTGCACCCTGTGGGTGCCTGCAGTCCCCTCCCCAAGTGAAATAGCAGGTCCACACTGTGGACCTGCTATTTCACTCCCTTATTTTGAAGACACCATTTTGTTATTTCAAAACAAGTTATTTCGATATAACAGGTTACATCGAAATAAGTTATATAGAAATAATTTGTTTCGAAATAACAAAACCGTGTGTAGACATAGCCAAAATGTCTGTAGCCTGAAGACTGTGGAGGATAGCAGCTAGTCTGCTCAGCAGAGCAGTGTGTCTGTTCCACAGGATTCATATCCGTGTACCATATGATATCATCAATGTAACTTTTCTGTTCACTTTTGCAGTGTAATTGTATGGTTTCATACAAATTAGTCCATGCAAGGTTCCCTTTTGAAAGCTCTGCCTTATTGTTAGGGTATCATGTTTCCTGCAGGAACATGTACGTGGACAGATGTGAAGCATGTGACGGGTCTCAGACCATCAGGGAGGTCTGTGGGCAGAAGATGGAGAAAGATATGACAAAGGCAATGCAAACTGAGCTCCCTGGCTCAGCTGAGACAAAGGGAATCACACAGAAGCACAGAGAAGCAGGGATGGAAGGGGAATAGAGAGTAACTGCAGATACTTTGACTGGATGGAGAATCTTTTGGTTTTTCCCAGAGAAATACCTTCTTTTGAGCAACCCCAAAGAGAGGAGACCTGTCCACATATACAGGTAGCTAAGACTGGTCTAACAAAACCAACAGTCAGTCTTGAACGAGAGGAACACACTGAAGAGCAATCTTGGTCTACTGCTATTAGAGTAGCAGACATTTTCTACCTTTTATTTTCTTGTGCTAACTGGTGACACCTTTATAAAATGATTGTGCAGTGAAGTCCTACATACTCAATTAAAGTCATATATTGAAGTCCTACATACTCAATTAAAATTATATTCTAATCAAGAAACTTTTTTTTTTTCATTCTAAAGCTGTGTGATCTTTAGAGGATGTGAATCAGAGAAGCTGGGCATATCCATTTCAATGTCAAATGTATGGAGAAAAGTCTGAGACTTTCAGTGAGTGGGGAAAGGTCTCCATTTCTGTAGGATGGGAGTTCCTGGTGTAGTATCTGGGTGCCTAAAGGTGCTCATTGCGGGACGATCCCTTGAGAGGCCAGAGGGCACACGCCAACTGCTTTGGACCAGTTATACACAGGAGGCTGGTGCAGACTGACTCAGGGGTGAGTGGTCACCAGGCAAAGAGAGGTAAGTCAGGATTCAGGAGTGGCGACTGGGGGTCACAGCAACATATCGGACCAGATCCTGGATGGGGCCCATAACAGTCTGCTAATGGGGAAAAAAAAAGGTCTCCCAATACTTTGTTGGTAGTGATACTTTACCTGTTAGAAAAGCCATCCCTCTCTCCCAATGTGTGTCTCTAAAGAGCCATGAGGGCTGGGGCAGGGGGCAAAGAACTTTAAAACGGTTGTCCGGAAAAAGCAGCAGTTTATCTCCTGGTAGAGAGTTTGTGTCCCAGCATTTGTCTGTTTTATGAGGACTGGTTTTGGATTCAACTTAAACTCAGGAAGGGAATGTTCCTAAACCTCTGTCTACTGGGGGTAAAGACTTATCCAGTCTCTGCAAGTCTGCCTGAAAACAGCTATGTGTGCTGTGGCCATGAGGAGTAAATTTCAAACTGTCTGAATGTAGAGAATAGCAGGCTAACTGTGGAGGGAGATTATGTCTCCAATCTTTGTCTGAGGAGCAGAGGAGAACACCTTTCAGTCTGTGCTGACTGAGGGGGTGCCAGTTGTCTCAGAGTTAATTCTGAACTTAGTTAAAACACAAAAAGAGATGGTTGTTCAAGGGTCCAGTTCTTCACGGAAACTCTTCTCTGTTCAGAGAAAGAGCAGAAGATGTGTGAAAAATGATTTGTTGCTTAAGACTGCTACTAAATGAGTAAAGTCTACTGATAGCTTTTGCAAGCAGTCTACTGCAACTGAAGAGCATGGAGATAAACTGATTGGGTTATCACAGGATGAATCTTTCAGTTTTCATGTTAAGATCTTTGATCCAGCTTCTAACTGCCAGAGTGTTTGAAATTTGAGCAAATTCAGTTACTTGCTTTCAGAAAGATCCCTTGTGGATGTGTTACAAAAGGTTTCAAATGGAGAGGGAATTACTAGGGTTCTTAAGCAGCCTTGTAAACAAGTGGCTGTGCTGGATAAGTATATTAGAGAGATGATGTTAAAATGTTACTGACTCCATGACGCTAACTCTTTGAGCAAACAGATAATGTCTCAGGATCAGAGGGAACTTTGTGCAGTTAATCTCTTGGACATGCAAGGGAAAGCAGACCAGCTTTTACTCTTAAGTGCTTTAGAAATGGCATTTGTTAGTCTTTAAGTGCAACTGGACTCATTGTTGGTTTGTTTTACTGAACTAGACTAACACAGCTACCCCTGTGGATCTTAGAAATATCATGTAGTCTCTTGTTGGACACAGATACATTTGATGTTATGTGGAGACAGAGAATAAAAATGAAAGAGCATCAGAACCCTGTTTGTCAGAAGCTAGATACTTAGTATATCTTTGAGGTGGAGTGCTGGATTTAAACTGGGCACTGTTGAAAATTCGGAAATTTCTAAGCAAGCTAATGTCTGGCTTAGCATGATTTACCTGACTGATTGGTGTGGAAAGATTTGCCCAGATTCAGAGCTGTTCACATGGCAGACACACCTAGCCAGGCATTGGATCATGTTACAGAAAGCCCAAGTTTCAAACCCCCAGAGAAGGTGGGGGGGGGGATCATCCTGCGAATCTGAGGTCCAAGTTAACCCTGAACCATCCTAACCTTTCATTTATAATTAAACTAAAAAGTGCATGCTACAAAGAACACTAAGGTAAACTGAAAACAATTGGTTAAGTGATAAAGAATCAAAGAGTGCATTGAATAAACTGCCCCACTGACAAACTGTTCATCTTGGAGACATACAAATGGTTTGTAAAAACATTCTTATGCTAACTTCATGTACAGATCAATGCTGATGTTAACTCATAAGTGATTTCTTGACAAAGAATGGAAAATGAATTTTTTAGATTCAGTGTCAAGGGCACCCCCCTTTCTGCATCAATTTTGCATGAAGCTTGTGATATTGTCTGTTTTTTGGGGGGCATTTATGATAATATTTCATATTGGTATTTGAATAATTGAAACATTCAGTATGAGATATGCCATGTTTGGTACCAACAGAAAGGCTGTAATTTGTTAGGAATGATTCTGTAGTTTATATGTAGCTATCATATCTGTAGTGGAAGATATGAATATATTTGCTATATCTGTGTTTCAACTTATAGAATTCTGGGAAACTTCCCAGACTGGATGTACACAGATATTGTCTCCTTAATGGCCCTTTCAATGAAGCTCACAGGGATAGTGAGCCTAGGGAGAAATCTGTTGAGTGACTAGCCCATGTGACTCAAATCCATTTTGATTTGTAAAAACTCCACACGGGATGGGGATAGATGGAGGTGATACATCAACTGTTCCCAAGTCCATTTTATTTTGCGTCCTCTGCCAGCGTCCACCTCGGGATCTAGTCATCTTCAACTGAACAAAGGACTGAGGCCCACCCATGTGCGGCATGCACACCAGAGGATCTATATAAGCTTCCGAACTGCAAAATCTTCCAAAGACTTGTCTTATATGGACTGTTGATCATTTTATGTATGGAATTCACTTTAACCCTATAACAGTATTCCCATAGGGTATGTCTACACTTACCTGAGTTTCAACTGAGGACAATCAATTCAAATTCAATTAAGTGCATGGCCACGCTGGCTTTCATCATTTCTGACTGAGGTACTCCTCAGTTCCAACTGATGAAAGCTGAATTTGAATTCATCAAACCTTGTTAGACTTCAAAGTCAGCGTCACTTTGAACCCCAGTAGTTCGAATTGAGCCAGTGTGGCTATGTCAGTTTGAACTCACTGAGTCTGAACTGAAATGTGTTGACCTTCCTCCCAGGGAAGGATGAAGTCAAATTACGTTTTGTAATAGGAAAAGAACCCATAGTCTTGATTTAACCCTGCTTTCACACAATTTAATTTGCATATTAATTCCAGTTCAGCTGTTTCTCTTTAAAATCTTGATGTTCCATTGATGTCTCTTGAGTTCAGTTGTTAACAAATCATTTAGGCTATGTTCATAGAATCATAGGGTTGGAAGGGACCTCACAGGTCATCTAGTCCAACCCCCTGCCAGAGGCAGGACCACTCCCACTAAACCATCACAGTCATGGTTTTGTCCAGCCGGGCCTTAAACACCTCCAAAGATGGAGATTTCACCACCTCCCTCGGCAGCTCATTCCAATGCTTCACCACTCGCCTAGTAAAAAAGTTTATCCTAATATCCAGCCTCAACCTCCCTAACTGTAACTTGAGACCATTGCTCCTTGTTCTGTCCTCTGTTACCACCGAGAACAGTCAAGCTCCATCTTCCCTGGAACATCCCTTCAAGTAGTTGAAGGTTGCTATCAAATCCCCCCTCAATCTTCTCTTCTGCAGACTAAATAAGCCTAATGCTTTCAGTCTATCCTCATAGGGCTTGTGCTCCAGCCCTTTAATCATTTTGGTTGCCCTCCTCTGAACTCTCTCTAGCATGTCCCTGTCCTTTTTGTAGTGGGGAGCCCAAAACTGAACACAGTATTCCAGATGTGGCCTCACCAGTGCAGAATAGAGGGGAATGATCACATCCCTTGATCTGCTGGTAATACTTCTTCTGATGCAGCCCAGTATGCCATTGGCCTTTTTGGCAGCAAGAGCACACTGCTGACTCATATCTAGCTTCCCATCCACCATGACCCCCAGGTCCTTTTCTGCACTGCTGCTACTTAGCTGAATGTTTCCCAGCCTGTAGCAGTGCATGGGGTTTTTCCATCACAAGTACAGGATTTTACACTTGTCCTTATTGAACCTCATACAATTTCTATTGGCCCACTGTTCCAATTTATCTAGGTCTCCTTGAATCCTGTCCTTGCCCTCCAACATGTCTACTGTTCCCCCCAGCTCGGCGTCATCTGCAAGCTTACTGAGAGTGCAGTCTATTCCATCATCCAGATCATTGATGAAAATGTTGAACAGAACCGGCCCCAGGACCGACCCCTGGGGCACACCACTCTTTACTGGTTGCCAGCTATACATGGATCCATTGATTCCTACACCCTGAAGCCGTTGATCTAGCCAGTTTTCTATCCACCCTATAGTCCACCTATCCAATCCATATTTCCTTAATTTGCCAGTGAGAATGCTGTGGGAAATGGTATCAAAAGCCTTGCTAAAATCAAGGTATATGACATCAATGGTTCTTCCTGCATCCAGAAAACCAGTCATCTGCTCAAAGAAGGAAATGAGATTGGTCTGGCATCATTTACCCTTGGTGGTTCACATGTAGATGCCTGTTTCAAAATAAGTTATTTCTAAATAAGCTAATTCAAAATAAAATCCTGAATTTGATTTAGCTTAAAATGAACTAAGGGAAACCACCAAACTGAAGTAGCAAATCCAGACAGAAGACTTGCTATTTCAATTCAGGAGAGGGCCACCATGGGAGTTGTGGCAACATGGCCCCTTGCAGGGCCATATTGGTAACAAATCCGCTGCCTGGGTCTCACCTGGAGAGCCAGGAGGGGAAAAACAGTCCCCAGGGCTGGGATCACCCTGCCCTGCCTCCCCTGCTGCTGGTGGGGCACTGGGGGTGGGACCATGGGGCACCCCTGCTGCCACCCAGTTGGGGAACCCGGAGATGGCTCCCCAGGCTTGCTGGGGGTCCTGCCTCCTGGTGGGGCAGTGGATGCTGAAGCCTGCTTGCCCCACAGCCCAGGCTCCACACCTCCTGGGGGGTTGCTGGTGCCGAGCCCCCTCACCCCAGCAGCTCGGGCTTCGCGGTTGCAGGTGGAGCAGTGGGTGTGGAGCCAGCTTGCCCCACAGCTCAGGCTCTGATGCTGCTGGAGGGCTGCTGGTTCCGAGCCCAGACGCCCCAGCAGCCCCAACTCCACAGCTGCTGGTGGGGTGGCGGGTGCTGGAGCCGGCTCACCCCCACAGACCAGGCTCCGTGGCTGCTGGCAGGGTGGCGTGTGCCAAAGCCAACTCACCCAGCCAGGTAAGTGGGCTCCTGTACCTGCCACCCTGCCAGCATCTGTGGAAACCCGGCTGCAGGGTGAGACAGTTCCTCACTTACAGCCGCCCAGCAGCGGTGGAGCTCAGACAGTGGGGTGAGTGAGCTTGGCACCCGCTCGCAGACCCCCAGCAGTTGCGGAGCCCAGGCTGCGGGGAAAGTGGGCTCGGCCCCTGCAGCCTCCCAGCAGCCATAGAGCCCAGGCTCTGGGGTGAGCCAGCTTGGCACCTGCAGCCCCCCAGCAGTTGCGGAGCCTGGCTGCAGGGTGAGCTGAATTGGCAGCTGCCCCCCCCACTAGCTGCCGGCACCCACAGCAAGCTGAAGCAACTGGGTCCTGGACCCCAGCCCCCCGGGGCCCCCCTGCACCTCCCCTCGCTCCCCATTCAGGGTGCTGATTGGCTCCCTGGCCAGGATGCTGGGGGTGAGAGACTTCCTACCAGGGTGCCATGCATCCTTAGAGGAAGGTCACCTGTTATATCGATATGTGGGTCATATCGATATAACAGAGCCAGGTAGGGTTATTTTGAATCCACAGTTTTGAAAGAATCCTCATTTCAATACCAAAAGGTTTTATTGTATCAAAATGATTTTATTTATTTTGAAATAAGGGAGATCCTTATTTCAAAATAAGGGAACATCACCTGGGAATGACTATTTTTAAATGAAAATAGCGATGGTTGTTTCGATTTAAAAGCCTCGTGAGGACATAGCCTTATTGAGTGATTAGAAAGATGGAAGTGCTCAGCAACTGGTTTTTTGTTTATTTGTTTTGTGATTTTTTATGTCAGTTTTGTTTTCATTTATTCTTTTGCAGAGAGATCATCCTGTTTGTCCAATGTATAAGTTGTTGGGACATTTCTGGCCTCAGGCCCTCCCAATCCCTGCTAATCAGGACAGGATTGGTAAGGGGCTGAATCAGCTTGGCCGCTTCCACCACCAATTCTCAAAATGTTTTCCTTAAATTTTGTCCATGTAGGAACTTTGAGAAGGGTCACACACAGCAGCCATGTACCAGGACAACAGGTCCCAGTCCTGAGTTCATACGCTTAAATCAGAACCTTATTAGTTTTTTGAGAATTTCACTTTTTCTGTCCAGCTGGCACATATCCTTCACTAACTCACCTTGAATATCACCTTCTCAATGATCTTAGTTCACAGGGCTTGATTAGCTCCCTTTGTGGACATTTCTGGGTTGGATGACAACGTAAATAATTTAGTGCTATCTGTAAATGGTGCCTCTTCACTGCTCACCCACCTTTTCTAGATTATTACTAAACCTAATATATTTACTGTGCTATTTGTTGTCACATGCATAGCCCCTTCATTGTCCTTCTCTCTTTTCACAGGCAGCCTGAGAATTTCTGAGCCTGACTGGTACTTCAGCTACTACATGGCAGCTTTCAATCTCACCTCTTCTGGCCCATCAATATTAATCTTAAATGGCATACCTGGCCTGGAATCTGCCCACATCTGGATTTCTATCCCTTTCTCTACATTCTACATCATATGCCTCTTGGCAAATTCAACTGTTTTGTTCATTGTCATGAGAGACCAGACACTGCACAAGCCCATGTACCTGCTCCTCTGTATGTTGGCTCTCACAGACATTGGCTTGTCCACCTGTGTTGTACCAAAGGCCCTGTGTATCTTTTGGTTTGGTTTCAAAGACATCACTGTGGAAGGCTGCCTCACTCAGATGTTCTTCTTTCATGTGGTTTCTGCTACACACTCTGCTGTCCTTGTGACAATGGCCTTTGATCGCTACATTGCCATATATGAACCTCTAAGATACTCATCCATCCTTACGAACGTACTAACTGCAAAGCTAGGGCTGCTGGGTTTGACACGATCAGTTCTTTTTTTCTTGCCAGTGATATTGCTTCTAAAGGGACAGCCACTCTGTGCCAATCACATTATTTACCACACTTACTGTGAGCACATGGCTGTTCTGAAGTTGTTATGTGTGGACACTACAGTCAACCAGAGGTATGCCTTAGTGACCTTGGTTGTGTTCTTCTGCTTAGATGTGGCACTTATTGGGTTGTCCTATGGATTGATCATCAGGGCCATTCTCAGGATCTCCTCCAAGGAAGCTCACCAAAAGGCACTCAACACTTGCACAGCCCACATCTGTGTGATAACGATGTCTTATACTTCCTCTATGTTTACTTCTCTGACACACAGATTTGGTCGGAGCATCAGTTCCCATGTTCACATCCTCTTGGCCAACCTCTATGTTGTCATCCCACCCATGCTAAACCCTATCATTTATGGAATCAAAACCAAAGAGCTTCGTGACAAAGTGGGAAAATATATTTGTGGATTGTGATTGCCTGAGGCCACCCACATTTTTAAAAATACATTGCAAGATAAGGATAAGATACCCCCTCTTTAATAACAACAGCTCTGTCACATTTTAGTTGAGCTTAGCCTTGTGAAAGTAAACTGTCTGGAAGAAGTTCCTCACAGCTAATGTGTAATCAGTCCACCTCTAAGCCCTGCTCTCTCAATTACTGATTTCCACCTCTCTGAATATAATCTGGTCTCTCAGGATCAGTCACCATGCCCCACTGCTACATACCTTTTCCAGGTTTTTTTCCCCATGACTTCTTAAAAAAACAAAACAAAACAAAACAAAACAACAACCCCCCCCCCAAAAAAAACAACCCTCTCTCTCTCTCTCTACGTTGATTGATTCTCAAAAGCTCTTAGCCAATTTCTCAATTGGTATAGATGTTGATCCACATGATTCCTCACTCTAATCCATCTCTGACTATTTAGGGGAAGGGGAGATTCTGCCTTCCCTCAACTCCTCTCTCCTGGATGGGCATTAGAATGCAGTGGCATCACTATCCTGAATAAATACTCAGGGCATGGGCTTCACCCCCTCACATGCCCTCTAGGGCATGATCTCTGTGTCTCTGGGTATGATCCTGGATGTAGCTTGGTCATCGCTCTGCCCCCTTCTTCTGCCACTAGCCATGGGATTGATTTGGTCCTGCAACAAGCCCCTGGTCAGCAGGCTACCATGGACCCTGGGCCCGTTTCAGCCCTAGCTGGCCAGTTGCCATCAGCCTCAGACCCACTCCAGACCTGGTTGGCTCACAGCACCATCCACAAGCCCACTATACGTAGCTCTCCCATCCCACACTTGCCACTGACCCCAGGCCCCATCATGCCACAGGCCCAATCTCTCCATACCATTGCTGGACCCAGCACATCAGCCTTCCCTCATCCAAGTCATTTTGCCAGCCACTTCCTGAGCTGTGCCCCAAGCACCAGCTGTCCCCAGTCTGTACCCTGAGCACCACTGGCCACTCCAGGCCCCCCAAACACAGCCCCTCTCACTTAATCCCAGCCACAAGCCCCTTTCTTTACCTTCTCCCATGCCCAGCTTCTAATGCTCCCAGCAGCATATTACTTACTGAGCTGGGGAAACTGAAGATATGGTGCACTCCAGCAATTCTTCATATTTCTTACTGTGCTCCATCCTAGGCTACATACCTGGGAACAGAGCAGGGTGAGAAATTTAAAGCGGTCCCACCTGCTTCAGCTCCTCAGTGGGACTCGGGGCACAGCTGGAAACATTCAGGGGTCCTGATCCCTGTGTGCTGTGGCACAGACAACCATCCTCACAGGTCTCCTCTCCTCCCTCACCAGCAATGTTCCCTCTAATTGTTCTAATTGTGTGGGGGAGACTGTTTGTGCCCAGAAAAAGTTTCTTTGCTGGCACGAATATTAGCACTGTTGATTTTTTTTTTTTCCTGCATGCTTTATTTTGTTTTGTATGCAGGTTTCTTCATCTGTGTGTGCATGCACACATGAACAGCTTAGAGAAAACTGTGCTCACCAGACCCAGTATGAGCTGATCCCTGGCCTTTGAACTACTCCTGTAGTTGGCACATTTGCTGTAGGTGCAGCAGGGTGTGGATGGCTGTCACCAGATCAGTTCCTTTCCTCTTGTTTCCCAAAATGGGGTTTGTTTACCTTATTCCACAGCTGCACAGAGCTCAACAAGAGGACACTATGCCTTCCTCAAGGGCTTTTCTTCAGCCTTGGTCTCCCTGCCCCATTTTCCTCATAATTTATTTGTTGAACTCAACTTCTTCAAGCTCATTATGAAACATAACTACAAGTTCAGTGGTGTGGGGAAGCCATATACCACTTTCACAAGGTCTGTGTCTTTGTCCTACAAGAGTTTTAAAACAGCATTTACCATTTCCAGAATCTTTCTTTCATGTAAAATTAGGGGAAAAAAAGAACAAAACCCAAAACTAATGTTTATCATTTGTAGTCTGAAGTCCAGTATGCTTCAACAGCAAGTTTAACAGAAGAATTATTTGTGTGAGTGCTTTCATTGTGTCTAAACACTGAAATCTGAGAGGATGGATTCATTCATTGTTGTTGCTCATAAATTATAAAATCGATTGATTGACTATTATTGTGTTTCTTCAAGAGTTAAAATAATCAACCTCAGTCAGTTTTACTGCATTAATGCGACAATCAAATTGTGCAGGAAAACGGTTGATATGACACTAGTCTTTGGGTAGATGTCTTATGTACTGTTGTTATATTCTTGTTACATGGAAGGTATGCTACCCCAAAAAAGTCGCATTTGTGTCAGTGCCCTAATTGAAGTTGGGGAGTATCTCACTGTTGCAGACTTCTGCATTGTCCTGAGTGGATCAGACAGCCAAAAGAGATGTGATTTTCCTCCAACTCCCTTTACCTGGAGCCTACAGGCCCTTGAGGGCTCCTCTCAACCACCTTTTGTGGCCCAGGATACCTGGGGGGCTTAACTCCCACTGTTGTGGTCACTAAAGACAGGGACTAATGTGTCTTTCTCAGTATGGGCCACTTTCCTGACCCATTGGTTACTATGTTGAGTTCAAACCTGATACAATTTGTTAAACAACAGCTAATGGGAAAATATTGAAGAAAAATGGCAGGTTTGAAAGAAACAAGGCACTGTCCTTGAAACATGGGAACCTCCTGACCAGCAATTTCTTGGACATATTAAATGTTTGTAGTCTGTCCCTTGGTCACCTGAAGTCTCCCTCTCAGGTCCTGGATGCTCCTCAATGATGCCAAAAGTAAGATGTTTGTTTGGGCAGTGCCAATGTCTTGGCACATTGTACCCAGATCTCACTACATGTGGAAGAGAAGATCAGCCTTGTGGTTAGTCCCCCACACCCCGGAGGTGTCAGAAAAGTTACCACAGGGATAACTGGCTTGTGGCGGCCAAGCGTTCATAGTGATGTCGCTTTTTGATCCTTCAATGTCGGCTCTTCCTATCATTGTGAAAGTTCAGGGTCAGTTCATCAAACTAAGCAAGGTCCCTGTAAGAACAGGGACCAAATGAAAAGCCATCTAGTGTCAGAAAGATGCAGCATTATTAGACCCTTCTTCTTTATTTCAGCTTCGACCTTCCATCACGGTCACCTCTCTGCATCACCCCACTTCCTTCCTCCCCACAAGAAGTGCTGTGACGTTCCCCTCTGCCGTATGATCTGGTCTCTCTCTGTGTTATCCCAATTCCCCTATTCCTGAGAAAATCTTGCACTGACTTTGCTGTGTGAACCCCAATTATGGGACAGCCTAGGCAGGAAAGCACCAGACCTGGTGCATTAATGTTCTCCCTCTTCACATCACTCTGCCGTCAAGCTCTGAGTCTCTTTCCCACCCCGCCGCCCCTCCATAGTGCCCCTAACCTAGCACGTTACTTACCATTGCTGGAGCTCAAGGGGGAGCAGGCAGATGCTGAGCCTGCTCCCTCCCTGCACAGGCAGATTTGCATTTAAATTTCTTGCCCTGATCTGTCCTGGACCATGTGCCCGGCAGGGCGTTTTGAATGGTCCTGCAGGCCCCAGATCCCAGGTGCATATTGGGACACTCCCCAAAATTTTCTTGCCTCATGCTATGTTTGTCCATGCTCATCAATGGCATTACCCAAAATATCACAGACTATTCCACTTTGACCATCTAAGTGGGGCGCTGCAGGGGAAACAGTCAATCCTTTTGATGGCAGAGGGTTTGTGGGAAACACTTCAGAGACAAAAAGTAGCTTTCATTAGAATATTAGGAAAAAAAGGTTTTTGAAGCTTATGTAAATAGAAAGCCTGAGGTTGCATACTTGTTTATTTTCTACATAACTGTTCCATGTTTGCTGTTCCTCGTTATTTCGTCTTTGCATCTGTGCTATTTTGACTGAAGACTTTTTCTTTATTTTGACCCCAGACTGTATGGCGTGTTTGCCCCAAAATGAACTGATAATTGAGAGAAGATTTCATGTTTTTATGGGATTAGAACCAGGGGAGCAACTCCAAGGCTCTATGTCTACACACAGGCAGTTAAATTGATTCAAGTTTAATTGATTTAATAAAATCAATATAAAAATCATTAAATTGACTTAAATTAAATTGATTTAACAGGTCCCCACTGAAAACCTGAAATCAATCTGGAATGTCCAGGGACAGGAATTGCTAGTTCGATTCAGGAAAGGGGCACTATTGGAGGTATGGTAATGTGACCCCCTTGTAGGGCCGTGCTCCCAGCCAGTCCCATAAAAACAGGGACTGACCTCAGCCCCCTGTCCATTATGGCTGGCAGGAGACTGAAGGAGACAGGCATGGACACTGCCCAGCTCCCATATCCCGGCAGAGCAGTGGCTAGGCCCTCCGCTAGCCTGAAGGGTGCCCTCTTGCAGTGGGGTTTTCTGTTTCTGGAGTGCAATGTCCCCAAGCCTGAGTCCATGAACATTGTATTGCTGGCCCTTAGAGGGGCCTTAGTTCCAATCTGTACCATCCCCAGCACATCTGGGCACATGAGACCAGCACAGACTGGTGGGAGCAGGGAGTGCAGGGAACCTGAGGATGAGGAGGCAGATCTTCGCTCTCCTGGTCGCAGAGCTCTCCTCCTTCCTGTGCTGAAGGGACACTTTGATGAGACCTGTCATCCTTGTGGACGAGAGAGTGGCTATCACTCTCTGGAAGATTGCCACTCCCAAGTCCTACAGGTCTGTGACACATCTCTTCGGTGTCAGGAGATCCACGGTCAGTGCAGTTCTGCAGCAGCTCGCCAGCACCATCAACACAGTCCTATTACTACACCTCATGACCCCAGGAGAGCTGCAGGACACCATCATCAGCCTCACAACCCTTGTATTTCCAAACTCAACGCCATGCTCATCTTCATGTGAGCACCATGCGGCTGAGTAGAGAAATCAGAAGGGGTACCACTCAGTCATATTGCAGACCATTGTGGACCACCGGGGCATCTTCCTGAAATGCTGCATTGGCTGGCCGGGGAGGATGCACGATGCCAGAGTCCTGCGCAACTCCACCCTGTACCAGGGCAAGGAGACGAGCACCTTCCCCCCCTCCCCCATAACATCAGCATCAGGCAAGTGGAGATACCCATCGTCATCATCGCCGATGACACTCACCTGCTCCACCCGTGGCTCATGCACCCCTACACAGGATCCCTCAAAGCCCAGCGTGTGCTTTATAGTAATCACCTGAACTGCTGCCACCAGATGGTAGAGTAGGCATTTGGCTGAAGGTGCCTACTAACACTCCTCCACCTCGTGGAGGAGACCACCGCAGAGGTTGTCAGTGCCTGCATGACCCTGCACAATCTATGTGAGCTCTGGGAATAGACAGTGACCTCCATCTGGGAGGCCAAAGCGGAGCTCATCCCTGGATGTTTCCAACAACCAGAACCTGTGGCGCCAAGAAAGTGAGTGCCCCAGAGGGCGGTCATCATGAATGAGGCCATGAAGGAGCTATTCCTTTGTGAGGGCTTGTAAGGACTGTGCCTCACATCGGACTCCCTCTCTCCACCAGACCGCCAATGCCACCCCCACCACCCACCTCTGCTGACCCCCCTCCGCCCCTGTCCAGCCGTCACCCAATAAAAGCACTGACTCACAGAATACCAATTTGTGGGTTTTATTTACAAGGGAGGGAAAGGTTTGGGATTTGTGAGGGGGTTTGGGGGTGGAGAGGGGTTTTAGGACTTGTGGGAGAACCGGGGAGTGGGGAGGCAGGAAATTCAGGGTGGTGGGGCACTGCCAGGGCCCTCTGTGGCTCCGTTGCTGTCTTCCCACCATCCACTGCAGGTCCAGGGGCACCTGCGGTGAGGGTCACGGGCTCCCTGCGATGGCCTTCCATGGGGACAGGGCAGGGCTGGCGACTCACAGTGCAGAGCAGGCTGGTGGCAACATACTGCAGGGCTGTGCAAATGCCCACTGACACCTTGGTCTGGCTCTCCAGTGCAGTGACAACATGGTCACTGGCCTCAGCAGCCCGCTGGAGCTGGCAGACGGCTGCATCCTGCCTGGTGACTTGCTGCTGCTGCCAGGCACAGATCTCTTCATGGGCCTCCTGGCCCAGCTGCAGGAGCATGTAGAGGAGGTCGTGGTGGGTCATTCAGGCCCTCCTCACATGGCTGCTGGTGGCCTCCCCAGAGTCTGACAGAGGATGGCTGCGTTAGCTGCAGGGAGGAAGGAGAGAGATGGGTCAGTGCCATGCGTTGGCCCCATGCTGTGCCTCACAGCCTCACAGTGCCTCACTGCTGTGCTGTATTTCACCGCGTCCCAAGCCATGCCCTGTAGACTCAAGCCCCAGAGGCATGCTGAGCTTTGCAGGGCTGCTGGTGGTGGAGAGGGTGCCCATGTTGGTAGAGAGCCTGGTGCCTGTGCCTGTGCCGTGGCCATCTCCCAGGGACATGTGCCAATGCTGTAGGCCACATGCTGCATGCCCCAAGCTGACTCCTCTGGTTCCCTGTGGCCACCACTGGTGCTGGTCCCCCGCCTACCTGGCTCTGTGTGCTCACCCCTTGCCACATGCTCCCCAGCCCCAACATCTCATGGGAGCATCCGCAGGTCCCCCTGTCTGATCCTCGTCCTTGCCCTGGCCAGGCCTAGCCCTGCTCGCATGGAGAGAAGAGAAAGGGGAATACCCACAGACACCCCAGACATGCATCTGGATGTCCCATCACCAGGCTTATCCTTGGATGGGGCCTCCTGCTCTTCCTCCCCCTCCTCCTCTTGGTGGATTGTTGGTCCCTCCTCCTGCAGTGCGGGGAAGAGCTAGGGACTGGCTGGCCCTGCCAGGGCTGGTGGGCTGCTCTCAAAGTCGCTGGCCTTGCCCATGTTGATGGACGCCTTAGGGTCTGTTGGCTCCTACAAGGAGGGGGCTCCCCAGAGTCGCCGGTCACTGTTGGGAGGCTGGTGAGCTTCCCCTCCAGAAAGGCAGAAAGCCCCTCACAATAGGGGCAGCTGGTGTCACTCGCTGCCCCACAGAGCTGTTTTGCCTCCCTCGCCCTGTAATAGTCCTGCCTGAGGACCTTAACTTTAGCATGCATCTGCTTGGTTGTGCAGCTGTATCCTCGGGTGGACAGTGCCCAGGTGATGTCCACATAGACATCACGGTTCCGGTGTCTTGACCAGAACTGTAAGAGGATGTCCTCTGTCCTCCAAATCTGGAGGGGACAAAGGGCCTCCTCGTTGCTCCATATAGGAGCCCTGTGTCATGCCTGCGCAATGGCAGGATGTGGCTCAGCCATGCTGCAATCAGCCTCCAAGCACACAGCTCTGCAGGGGCTGGCGACTTCCTCCTTCCTGGTGCAGTGCACCCTGAGAGGAGGAAAGGCAATCGGTGCTGGAATTGATATAAAGGTTGTTTTGATATAACAGATCCAAATGGCAGGGGCGTTGCTGGCACCTGGCACACAGGGCGAATGCCCTGAGGCTCGGCGCCAGTGCCCCAAGCATCCGGGCCAGTCCCTGCCTCTCCCAGCCCCATCCCCAACCAGGGACCTGGGGCCGGGGTGCCCAAAGCACTGCCCGCCTCTCCTGGCCCCGTCCCTAGCTGAGGATTGAGGCTGGGACACCTGCAGTGGCACCCCCTTCTCCCGATAGCCCTGGCTGGGTATTTGGGGGCAGGCTGGAGGTGGCTGGAGCTTGGGGCAGCGATGTTGCTGCCAAACAGTATTATTTCGAAATGACCACTGCGATCTAAACACTATTTCTATTTAAAACAAGGATTTATTGAATCACTCTCAGTTTCCTTGTTTCAAAATGACAGAGCTTGTCATTTCAAAACAAGGGAATGTCATGTGAACCTAACCATTTTTAAATCAAAATAACAAGCATTATTTTGGCTTAAAACCTGTGTGTGGACAGTCCCTGCTAGTTAAGAACTCAGAAAAACTGATTTGAGGAGACTCAGAAGGGGCTTGATGGATGGCAAGGTTGAGTATCTTGTGATGGAGAGTGGTGCAGAAGAATCAAAGATGGAGGGGAGTAATGAATCATGAGACTCAACCACCATATTTATAGAAAACAGGACTGAGAGCATAGGAAAATCCATCATCTCTTGTCTGGAAATTGTGGAAAGCTCAAGAGAAGGTATGTGGAGATGGGGATTGACAGCGTGAAGGCTGCACCCCTCAGCACACCTGTGTACTGTGACCCGGTTATCTTTTCTGTTCACCTTTGCAAAGGACCTGTTCATGGTTTAATGCTGTGGTTCTCATACTTTTGCAAGTTGTGAGATGCTTGGTGGCATTTTGTGACTCTGCAGTACACATCTACCTACTACCGCCTCATGCCAAATCCAGCCACCTCCCTGGCTCTCCATGAGATGCTTACCATTGTGTAGTGACCTAGCAATATGCCCTGTCACAGTTCTTGATACCTGCTGGACTCTAATGCGATGCGTGTCATTTAAAGTTCTCTTTGAATGCTCATGGCATGCTGCACATTTCTGTTATGTGTCCTGCAACATCATACATAGGAAATGCATCTCCAAATGTATCACACATAATTTGAATGGAGACAGACAAACAGAAATGCCCTTGCACACAACAGTGAAGGTATCCATACAAGAACAATGAAGAGCTGTGTGTAGCCAAGGATTTAATTTTATCCTTCATTCTTTTGTTATGTTATATTTAATGAGCATGTCTTTTCCAAAAAAAGCCCATTGAATGCTGAATGGGGTTCAGTGGTTGAGTTACAAATGTATAAGGCTTATCAAAAGTTAAAATGAACAATTATGTGCTTTCATGGGCACAGTTTCAGTTTTTTAGAGGTCAGAATGGAGAAAACTTGCATGGGGTGGGGGAGAAAAAGTATGGGAGTCAGAGCATATTTACCTTTCACTCCCATATAGAAGTTTGTTTGTTTGTTTGCTTGCTTGTTTATTTTTAATTTGTTTGTCATCACAAAGGTCTCCATCTCTGCCAGCCCCAACGATACAACTTCACACCTTGTCCCACACACTTCACATTTCTCTTCCAATCAGTCTAGCAACAGTCTTGCATCCTGCAAATAGTGTAGTGGCTCATACCTCTGCTTAACATGCAGAAGGTCCTGGCTTCAAGCCCCAGGGGTTTGGACTTGATGATCTCATAAGGTCTCCTCTAACCGTATGCGTCTATTCTGTTCTCCCTTCCAAGGTCCATGCCACCTCTGATAATATCCTCAGCCCTGGCTTGTTGGAAATTAATTTATTCTATAGCTTTAGGAGTCTCTCTGTGCCATTTTCACTGGCCTTACAAAAGTCATGCCACCATTTTCAGCCATACATAAAATATGGCTGTGGGTAACAGTGCCTTCCACTTCCAGCTATCTGGTCTGGTGTGCTGCTGTGCCTTTCCGATCTCCCTTTCCTGGCCTTCAACTTACTCTGCTTTTCTAGGTGGACCCCCACACATGGGTCAGCCCACACTAGTCACCCGTGTGCAATCAGTCCCTGCCAGTGAGCCTCTCAGGGGATCCCCAGCAAACACCCCCCCATGTGCCCAGATACCACACCAGGAACTTACATCTTGCAGGGATCCAGCCCTTTCCCTGTTCACTGCAGATGCTTATATTCTGATCCATAAATATAACAAAGACCCTGATATGCAATTACCCTGTGGTCTAAGTTGAGTGTCCACACTTTCATTCTCTCTCTTGTGGTGGAGCAGGGTGCTGTGGAGAAGCACCCAGAGTGTTTGGTCTGGATCTCTGCTGTTGGTGACATATTCCCTGGCACCAATAGATCCTCTGGGCTAAGGCTCAGAGAAGCGGGAGGGCCTGAGTCCCCCTACTTCGGCTTCATACCCACTAGTGGATACCCCTGTTATTGACTCAGTGTCCTGAACCAAGGGTCACGTATTGACTCAGTTGCAATTTCTGTAGACACTAGGCCATGCCGCCCTGGTGTGAGGGCCACATACTGACTCTGATATTAACTCTGTGGCAGATTGGCCACGCTGCCCCAGCCCGAGGGCCTCATATTGACTCTGTTATTTATTCAGTGGGCACTTGTCCACTCTGTCCTGACCCAAAGGCTGTATATTAACTTTGTTATTGACCTGTGGCATGAGGGCATGCTGCCCTGACCTAAGGGATGGGCACTGACCATTGGATGTTAGCCTGTGTTGTACTAATGATAGGAGCAAGAGGATCACAAAGATGCGCTCCTTGTCACTGTTTTTCAGCTTTCCCCACTAGGGGGTGATAAGCAGGGCATACCCCACAACATAGCTCTACAGCAAATAGAGTACAGGAAAAAAGGTTGTGAAATGAATTTTAAAAGTGCCACACCTAGTGATTATTGGTCTATGTAGAAAGATTAAAAAAAAATCTTTTTTTTTTTTTTTTAACTTTTAAACATGACTTTGTTGAAGCAAATCTCATGGTTAAAGTGGCGGCATCTGCAGAGTTTGACAGTTCTGATTGAATGGATAGCACAGTAAGAGTAAGTCTTTCTTGAACCATTTTAGCACTTACAACACTTTTTGTGCTTTTTAATCTGAGAAAAAAAGACCATTCACCTCTGCAGTGTGAGACTGGCCATGCCAGGTTACCATGTAGGGAAGTAAATACATTTGGAAAGGCAATTCTATATGTTAGTTATTATCAAGGTTTTCAGTGGTATAGACAAAGATTGTATTATTGGCTTGGAGGCATGTTGCTTTAGAAGTGGGTGCTTTGTATCTATTCTTCAAACATGTCTTCACTGAGGTCACTTACAGAAGCGGAGTCCTCCAGGCACTATAGAAAGGCTGAAGAGGAGCAGCCAATCAGGTGACAGGAGGGACATACCGGCTGTGTTCTCACACAGCCGGTTATTTCAATACGGTTGTTTAGAAACAACCGTATATCGAAATAACGCTTATTTCGAAACAACCTATTTTGAATTAACAAAATGTTAATTCGAAATAAGGAAAAAAAGCCGGAATCGAAGTAGCAATTCCGGACAACAGTTGTTTCGAAACGACTCACAGTCGTTTCGAAACAACATGTTCAGACGACGGTTGTTTCGAAACAAGTCGTTTCGAAACCACCGTTGTTTCGAAACAACACGTTCGCACAGCGTTGTTTCGAAACAACCATTGCGAAACAACATTGTTTCGCCTAGAAACTAGGTTTAACTTGTTTCGAAACAACACGGTTGTTTCGGAACAACGGGAAGTGTTGTTCCGAAACAACTGTGCGTCGTGTGAACAGCCTAAATCTTATTTCGAAACAACCTCTGTTGTTTCAAAATAAGAGAGCTGTGTGAACACAGCCACCCATATGGAACAAGCTGGCATAAGGTAGCTTGGTTTTGATGGGTTTAGTAGGCACAACATTGGAGAGAAGGTAAACGCAGAACAGTTTTATTACACAAACAGGCAGGAAAGAAAAGCAATAGGAAAGCACTAATGCTTATGCCCCTTTAGTAGATGGGAGCCCAGGTTAAACAAGAGCAGGCACAGAGCATGGGGAACAGTGGCTCATGGTGTTGAACACGACAGTTGCCCCGATGATGAGGTTCCAAAGAAGGTGGGCCTAACTGTGACACTGTCAAGGGGACTGTTTATGATTATTTTTCATATTAATATTTCATATTTGCAATAATCCATATGTGATATACCATGTTTGATATCAGTAGAAAGGCTGTAATCTGCTAGGAATGATTATATGGTTTGTATGTCGGTGTCATGCCTGCATTAGAAATTAGAAATCTATTTGTTTGTATGTGTGTTCCAAATTATTTGATTTTAAGGAATTTCCAGACTGGGTCTCTGAAAAAACATTGTCCTCCTGATGGCCCATCAAGGGAACTCCCAGTTGAAGTGGGCCTAGGAGGAAACTTGTTCAGCCAGTCACCCAATCTGACCATGTGACTCAAATCTATTTTGATTTGGCAAGGACCCTGAGAGCATGGGGAGGGCCAATGGGTGATAAAAGACTGGAGCCCCATCTCCATGTTGTCTTCAGTCTGTCTGCAACCAACACCTCCTCTGGAACTACTCTCTTGGACTGAACAAAGGACTGAGACCAACCTAGCTGCTGGGTGCCTACCAGAGGAACGGGACTAATCTGCAAACTACAAGATCTTCAAGAATTTGCTGTCTATGGACTCTTAATCATTTCTATGTATGTATGTGATTCACTTTGACCTTTTAACATTTCTCATATTTTGTTTGTTTTCTTTGTATATTAAACCTTGAGTTTTTAGTTATTAAAGGATTGGCTGGCAGCATGGTATTTTGGGTAAGATCCAAGCCTCTATTGTTCTGGGTGATGTGGCTGGCCCTTTACGATCAGGAGAACCTATTTCTTTAAGAGACCCAGTGGCTAGAGGGGACCATAGGAACTGATGCGCAGTAAGGGGGCTGTTTCTATTTTGCTATGCTTGGTGATGACCAGAGTGGGGAATCAGAAACATTTGCTGACTGTGAGGCTGCTTTAAGTACCCCCTGTTAGTGGTCTGGGGGTTTGACCCCTGGTTTTGCATCTTGCCCTGATTTTGGCACATTCAGGGGGTTATCCCAGGAGGCCCGTGTCACACTAACCACTAGCTGTTATACACTAATAAGCTTACTAGATGGGTTAAAAGGCATGGTGTTTTTCACAACTTTCCTTTGCTCTCATCTCATCTTGTTTTACAAAGCTTGTAATTTGTTTCTGTTACTTGATGGCAGCAAGATATGTGTTTGGTCAGTACCAGCTCTGTATTGCTCATACACAGGGTTAACTTTTCGTTAGGACTAATTAATGGTAATACCACCTACTTATAGATCCTCACATAACAAAGTTTTCCTTTGGGCCCTATATCATATAAAAGCAAACAGCAGAACCAGATCACTCCTTCCCTTTCTTCTTGGACTTTAAAAGTAAGGACTCACTCTTTGGCTGGCTGGAAGAGCATTAAAGTGTAATGGCTCCCTAGACAGTTTCCACGAGCAGTCGGTATTGACTGCTTCTCTGCTCAGTGTCCCATTCTGGTTCCCTCCATTTGATCCTCTGAGCTCCATTCGAATTCCTCTCTCTCTTTATCTTTTTTACATTTACGGTTCCCTGTCTCCAGTTAATTCCAAGGCCTAGTCACCTTCACCCAACAACATATGCTAGGCTTGTTGCCTTTGAGAAGCCTTGAAATCAAGCAGCAGAAAGCAGCAGTGTGGTTGCTCATTACAGAAAGAGCTGATGCTGGACGCAGTTCCTGATTGGCCAGAAGAGTAGCAGGATGATGCACAGGTCATTATGGAGAATCTTATCCATGGGGTCATAGCCCTGAACCTAGCAAGACCAAGTGAGGTGGCCATGATGAGCCCTGCTAGTCCAGTTCCATACAAAGCCCAAAGATGGGTACTGACAGGCCAGATCAGCTGAGGGTTCCAGGAGGGGACCCTGTTGGGTTATAGAAGAAGGCAGTGATTCCAAGAAAGAAGACTTATTGCCAAGGCCCCATGCTAGGACTGCGAGAATAGCTAAACACTGGGTATCTGAAAGGAGGGATTGCATCTATAGCCAAGACCGGAGAATGGAGTCACCAAAGACCCATGAAAGAATCATTGTCTTGGGTGCACATCACTGTAAGAATAAAGGCAGGCTAGGGGCCTCTGTGAGTATGCAAGAGATGTAGGTATCTCAGTGATGTTTGTATACTGGAGCACAAGGTGAGCTCACGGGATGTGGCCGTTCTGCCTGTTGGATGAGTACCATGGTGTGTAGGCAGTCGATTAGTTGTACACCACAAGTTCTTAGGTTCTGGTGATGTCTGCTAAGACCAACTCCCAGCCTGTTGAGGACTCCAAACACTGCACTTTCAGTTGGTATTTGGATGGTGGAACTTAAGGGAAGGTCTGTATGTAGCTAGTCCAACCTCCAAGGGCGTTTGAGGGCAAAGCACTGAGAGAGATATCTCTACTAGACAGAGTAACCACACTGGTTTGAGCAGATGGTCTCAAGAGATCCCAGGATCCAAGCCACTGGGCCTTCACACACAAACAGACCTTGCCTGCCCCAGTCATGGTCACCAAGTCCCAGGCAAAGGGTAGTGACACAGACAGAGGAACCAGCAAACCAAATACACAATTTTCCCAGTTCCTTTGCATGGTAGCACAGAATCTCCAGCTTTCCCCCAAATCTGACCTGCTGTCACTTTTATTCAACGTACTGGAGAGTCACATGAGAGTGAAGTTGCATGAATGAACTGAATGTGTGAAGAGGTTCAGTCAGCCAGTTTCACGCATACACAGTGATGGGACTGGCACGTACCAAGAACTCAAATCCCAACCACTGTGACATGGGAGAGGCAGAATCCAAAAGAGAATCAAATATGAGGGAGGGTGAGAACATGACAAAAGGAGTACGCATGAACATGAGAAGTGAAAGAAAAGCCTTGGACAATGTCCCCTCCTCCGCACTGTGATGTAGCCACCACAAAGACAAACACCGTGAAGAAATATGAAATGATAAGGAAATGGAAGAAAGCTGTCACCATCACTCACTCCTCAGCAAACAGTGCCCAAGGGGCAGCAGGAGGCTGACAAGCTGATCCTGGAGGGGGTGGGGGTGGGATTTTGTGTGTCCATAGATGGGTACATGTATTGGAAAAGATGTGCGGGCAAGAAGCAGCTACAACATCATTAGGAGGGTTTTGGGATTCCAGAGAGGATCTGTGTCCTGGCACTCTGTCTGCGGGCACCAAATTCTGACTGTTAGCGTAGAATGGGCATGTGTAGGGTGTCTTTTTCAAGTTCCTTCAGAAAGAAAGAAAGATCCACTATGGAGGAGCCACTGGAGAACTACATTCAGTTTTCAGAGAACAATGAGCAATGATTGTTCTTCTGTTCCAAAGGGGCCGCTGTGTCAGTTTAGTTCAATAAAACAAACAAGGAGTCCTGTGGCACTTACAGACTAATAAATTTATCTATTGCATGAGCTTTCATGGGAGAAAATCTCACTTGCTCAGATTCTTCTGTTACCCTCCCCACATTCAAGTGCAAATAAAATTAATGAGGTCTATCATGTATTAACCTTATGAATATTATGGCAAAAGACACAAAATAATAAATACTATAGATGTATAACATGATGTGGCTATTTTTTTAAACCTGCATTCCTCATTTCTCAGCTTTCTTTTCCACAACACATAAAAAGGGAAAACAGTTTGAATCTAACCAGAGCAGTCCCCACAGAGATGCTGTGAGTTGATTCACATGGGTTTCAGATATAGTCTCTGTTCACCAAGCCCAAATGCTTGAGTTGAAAAAGCAGCCCCCTCTTTTCTGGTAGCAGGAATATCCAGCAAAAATCCAGGAAAAACCCTCCGAGTTAGTGGAAACCAGCTTGATATCTGCTTCTGGCTCCACTTCTCCCAATTACACATAGTTCATTGGTTCATCTCTATCTACTGCCGTGATTGCTTGATTTCAGGCATCTGACCCCACAGTAGCAGTGAACGTTGTGGGGCATGCTCAATGCTGTGACATCCAAATCCCACAGCTTCTAGATGTAGGCAGCTAAATGTGCCCATCAACACTGACTCAGCCCGAATCTACCCCTTAAAGAGATACTCTTTACTGGCATATGGGTAACACATGGGGTAGGGCTCGTCCAAGGGCAAGGCTGTGCAATGTGTGCAGTAAAAACATGAAGGTATTTTCTGGGTATGACTAGCAGCCCTGCATATTAGCTGAGATGGAGGGGGGAGCAGTGGAAGTGGCTGGGGTAACTCATGGGGCATAGCATCCTGAGCTCAGGATGGTGCAGCTTGCCCACCCAATGTTCCAGAACTACTGGAAGGATAAATGTTTCTTGATTTTTTACAGTACAAGCAAGATCATCTCAGCAGATCCTTCTCCAACTATGAATGATCCATTCACCAAGACACCATGGAGAACATCCTCCATAGGTAGAATTCCTCATACAAGCTTCTTCACAAGGTAAAACAAGAAGTTCCTGCATCTCTGCTCCTTCTTGAACCACTGTGCACACACAGTTGCAGACATTTTCCTTTCCCTTTTCTATGTGTTTCCCATCATCTTCATTCATATAGAGATTTTGGTAAGGACTTTCCCAGATCCTTAGAATCCTAGCTTGACCTCAGAAATTTGTGCACACCCATCTGGTCCAAGGTCCATAGCCAATTTGTATCCTTTAACTCAAATGTCAGCTAGCTTCCAAAGGCAGAATAATATGTGGTTCCCCACAGCCATATTTTATGGATGACGGTAAATGGTAGCATGATTGTAGAGAGTCCAATGACAATAATATAAGTAGAATGTCCAAGCTATAGGCTAAATTAATTTCCCCGAAGCCAGGACTGGGGATATTATCAGAAGTGGTGGGAATCTTGGAGGGGGAGAAGAGCATGCAGGACTATTGCTGGCCTGGCCTGGGAGGAATAGAGATTGAGTGGGGCAAGAGGTGAAGTATCCAGATCCCAGTGGAGAGATGGGTTGTATACAAGAAGCAGGCATATGCTGTTTTGGTAATTGTTCATGAAGAGATGTGAAGTTCTCCTCCCACAATCTTGTCCAGTGTGTTGCTGTGTCTCCCCAGTTGCCCACTCTTGGACCCTGACTTGCTCTGCTTTACTAGGTGGCCACACACTTCTGGGTCAGTACACAGCAGATGCTGGGTATAATTGGTATCAGGAACTGGTTGTGTGCTCACTAGCCACTCAGGGGATGGTCCACCACCAAGAACCCCCATCACACATACTCCACACCAGAAACATCCATCTTGCAGGGATTGGGACCCTTCCCAGATCACTACAGGCTCATTTTCTCTGCTCCATCAGTTTAACTAAGAAACTGATATGAAAAGAGGTTTTTCTACAGAATAGTCATCCACACAGTCACCCTGTCTCTTAAATCCACACAGCTTCAGATATAATAAATTCTAGTTTATTGTTTGGAACATGATTTTATTGAGTATAGCAAATCAATTCACAACCAATTTATCAATCAGTCAGGAATTCATTGGTACTGAATATCTATCTGTCTATTTATCTATAGATATAGCTATAGATACAGTCTTCAGGGCATGTACCGATCACTTTATGGCATTCAGGAAATCATTTTTCCTCAAGGCAAGATATTGCACTCTGAAAGGTTTTTGAGTAAGTTGGAGAAATCTGTATCATCCTCTGTCAGAGAAGGCCTATAAGACTGGTGCGGGCAGCAGTTACTCAGTGTGGCAGTTGAACCAGAGCCTGTCCTTATGTCCATCACAGATTTGGAGATTCAGAAGAAGACTCATCAGCTAGCAGAGAAATTCTGACAGATAAATGAGCATGTCTGTCCCTTGGTTCTTCTTTTCTCACTGGGGTTTAACAGTGCAGCAAAACTCTAGCAAGTCTACAAGACACATGTTTTCCTGACTGTTTGATGTTTGATCCCCTGTTACCGGTGAATCATTTCTTCACACCCAGGAGATGCTCTTAGGCTGAAATTCTCTGAGGTCTATTTTTGGCAATTCTGACTGATCTCACAGTTCTGGGAATAGTCCCCTGAGTCTGAGAGACCTGAGGTGAACCTGAGAGACCAGAGGGACTCTAGAGTGGAATTATAAAGGCCCCTGACCAGCACTGCAAGTGTCAGATGAGATTCGTACACTTATTCTGGGGTCTCAGTAAGAAGATTTCCTCTCTGCTGCATGGGATTTTGGTGAGTTGCCTGTTTGTGTAATAATATTTTTGCTGAAGGCTGAGAATGGGTTCAACAGGTGACCATTTGGGGCAGGAACTCTCCAATGTGGGTAAATGTACTGTTCAGTAGTCTCCTTTGAAAATAAAATAGAATTTAGCTGGTAAAATTGGAACTAAATGTTTATTGTAAAAGTGTTGGGCACATCTTTGGATCATTTACTTGTCTCCTCCTGTGTCCTTCTCCCTCCCTCATTCTTTTCCTTTATTTAGATGAGTGTTTCTTCTCTGGTTCACACAAGTTTTCCAAATCACCAGCTTTACTGTCACCTTAGGAAGGGTAGATAAAGCCTCTGCAGTCCGTAGGTAAAATACTTGAGATTTCACCACGAAACTAGAACACACTGGATATTACGCAGAGGCCAGATTCTGCTCTCACAAGCTGCCTTCAATGTTCCCTCTGAGGTGATGATGCAGCTGAGCAAGTTATGGAGGCAGCTGAGCAAAGCCCTCAATGTTTATTGGGCCCCTTCCCTGCTGCCGCCCCCCCCCCCAAGCACATCCATAACTTGGTCAGCAGCAGCAGCAGCTTAGAGGGAACATTGCAGTGTCATTACCATATTATATCATGGAAAATGGTAATGATAATGAATGCAGCACTAAAACAGTACTAAGTCTGGCATTTTTAAAATCATTTTAAAATAAAAAAAAATTACTAAGATGTTTTCTGGTACTGAAAATTCATTTTTTCAGTAAATGAAAGCTTTTCATGAGCCTTTCATTAATGCTCATGAAACTAGAAAAAGTTTTAAAAAAACCCAAATTTGCAAATATAAGCTTGCAAAGCACCAAAAAAGTTGGGAAAAAAAGCTGACTTGCTGCTTTTTCATTTTCCACAGAAGCCCATTTGACAATTTTAAAAAATGTCCTACATTGTTTCTAACCAATTCAAAAGTGCCCCTTTATTTCTTTACTTAATTTGTCCCTGCCTGTAATGTTATTCACAGTATAAATTATTTTCCTGCATTTAGTTAGGGTTTGCTATATTTCCCCTCCAATTTAGGCCTTTTGTGGGGAGCAAGAGTCCCCCCCAAAAAACCAGCCAAAGTGCCCAGCATAGGGCTCAAACCCACAACACCAAGACAGATGTAGTTGCTCAGCTAACTGAACCACACAGCCTTTTATTACAAACCCCTCTAAGAAGAAAGGAAACGGTATGTTCCTCTCCCCCCCCCTTGATTTTGCTGCAGGTTCTTTTGTTCCTCATGTCTAGTGCAGCCTCTTAAGGTTTAGGGATTCCAGCCCTGAGTTGGGCGTGGTGGTTTGTTTGTTTGTTTGTTTGTTTTTAACCAGCTTATACTCCTAAAAACCAAGAAACAGGAAAAGAGAAAAAGAACCACTTATGTTTAGAATGCCTGCCAGACGAAGGAGGTGAAGATAAAAAGGAGCACACGTCCTCCTTTTCCTAGATGTCTGGCAACCCTAGTCCTGGGGAAGCTGCTTGCTCCCCCCTGGGCACTTTCCCAGGAGCCAGGTGGAGGGTGGTGGTTAGGGGCTTCCCCAAGTTGCAGAGCTGGGCGCTCTCCAGCCGGCTTCCCTGCGACCCCCTGGTACCCTGACCCCGCTCCCTCAGCCCACTCCCCCCGCTACAGGAGCTGCTTCTGGGGGAGCCTGCCCCTCGCTGCTGCCATTCTTCTGGGCGGCAGGCAGCTGCACAGAGAAGTTTAAAATCTCCCGTGCTGAGCACGTTCAGGGGAGATTTTAAACTCCGCAGAACAGCTCCCTGCCGGCCAGAAGAATGTGCCCTGGGGGCCAACAAGGAGCTGCAGCTGCAAGCCTGTGCCCCCGCAATGAGGCCTGCGCCAGGGCATTGGGACTTGTGCGCTCCTGCGCATGGGCGCAGCCTAGAGGGAACATTGGCTTCCAGTAATGCCAATGAAAGTCATACTGTGGCCTCCAAAAATGAATGAGTCCATTGGAGCAGAGTAGAGCTGACAAGAGAGTAGCTGAAAACTTTTAAGAGTTTGAAGTTAAAAGGAAAAAAAAAAATAGGATGGGTGGGGGGATTGTCTTTCTCTGTTCCTATTCATCTCTGTTTCTGTACAGGATGAGACATATGGAAATTCAATATAAAATAAATGCATTCTTCTTTCCTCAGAGTAATTCAGGCAGGGTTGGAGATCTCACTAGGAGAGAGATAGAAATGCAAAGTGTGTGTGTGGGATGGGGCGCAGAGTATCTAGGTCTCAGTGGCACAAAGCCTTGAATCAGGACTAAATAGGGAATGGGAGTCCTGCCTACTTCACATTCCAAAGAGGTGTAAGTAGTCCTTTTGTTTAATTTTGAGGAAACCGGATGTCTAAGACTATCATTTTGAGACATTGATTAGATTAGATTAGATTAGAATCATAGGGTTGAAAGGGACCTCATGAGATCATCTATCAATGTTCCCTCTAATTACTCGTAGACTGTGTGCGCAGACAGTCAATTTGTATGCACAATACCATTTTTTGGTGAGCACCAATATTAGCAGTATTGATTTTTTTTGTGTGCACGTTATTTTGTTGTGTGCACAGGTTTCATGGCCTGTGTGCACGGACACATGCACAGCTTAGAGGGAACAGTGATTGTAGTAGATTGTATTGGACACTTTCGTCCATCCAGCATAACCCTCCTGCTCTCACCAATCCCACAACAGCTTCCTGGCAACTGCAGCAATTGTCAGCCAGGAAAAACAACATCAGGGTGTCTGGGTTTCTAACTGGTGGGAATACATTGAAGCTTTGTGTCATTTTGATGAAGAGTTGATGGCACTGGCTCCTTTTAGTCCCCACATTCTCTCTGCCCTCACATTGGGTCTGTTCCTCTCTCCTTCCCAACACATGTTGATCTGCTGCTTCCCCGTTGCAGGCAGAGGCAGTGTTTCACCTGGGCTGGGTAGATATCTCTATGAGCTGTCCCTTTGTTGTGTATTCAGTACTTTGTGTTGGCCTTGAATGAGTGGGATCACTGTGTGGCAGGGCTGGGGGTTGTGGGGAAATGGAGGGTGGGGGTATGCAGGTAGATCAAAAGCACAACTGGAATTCATATTTCCTTCTCCTTGTTGATGTCAGGCCAGTGCTGGGAACTTTCCTGGCCATGAGTGTGTCTGGGCTGGTCTTAGGGACTCTTTCCTCTGACAGTCCAAGAACTGCAACCTGGCTCTCACAGCTTTTGCTTATTTTTGTTTCCAATTCTTTCTTTAATGATCTTGTATGTTAAATTATGCAACTTCAGGGGTTTCAGCAGTGGAAAGAAGTGCTCATATTTGCTCCTTAGCTGGTTCAATCTGCCACTGAAACCCACACCATGTGCATCACCTCCTTCCCCACACCTTGCTGCTCTGATTCTCAAGGAAAACTGAGAGCCAAAGTTTCCTCTCTGCTTATAGTCACCAGTGGCTCCCACAGCCTCCAAGCTATAGGATCAATGGGTTAGGATCACCAGGTTAACTGAGTTCCTGCTTAAGATCCAAGGCAGGCTCTGGATCACTGGGCTAACAGAGTTCCCAGTCTATCTTTTAACAATGAGCAAGAGCATCACTCCTCCCACACTATCTCTCTAACCTTACAAGACTGGGGGAAAAAAGAAAAAAAAAAACGAGTTGGACACACTTCCAACTTCTATGTTGCCGATGGTGACTTTAACATTAGATAGGCTAAACAGTGTTTATATAATCAATGGATAGCATATCATGAAAAAACAATATTTCATTTCACTCTTCAGTTAAAATACAAGTATTGAAGTATTTTGGATCCAAGGCAGCCCACATATTGTTTATCATCATGCCCGGCACTTACATAGTAAAATTATGCTAAGTATCTAATTGTATTCATGCAAATACAAAGGCCATGCAAATTGGTTGCCCCTCTTTAGGCTGTTAAGAGAAGTGCCCATCCTCTAGACCTCGCTTACACGTCAAACAAGAAAGTTGCACTGCAAAAGTGAACAGAAAAGTTAAATTGATCATAACCTAAGGGTAAACAGATATGCATCCTGTGAAACAGACACACTGCTTTTCTGGTAGAGGGAAAAAAAAAGTTGTTACCCTCTACAGTGATAAGGCCAGGGGTGTTGCTGGTACCCCGAAACCTGGCGCCAATGCCCTGGGTCTGGTGGGGCCCACGTCTCCCAGTCTCTGGCCCAGTTGGGCCGGAGATCTGGGGCCAGCCGCCTGCAGCCACAGCGGCCCTGTCCCCAGCTGGGGATTCGGGACCCAGCCACCCGTGTCCGTGGCAGCCCAGTCCCCAGCTGGGGATCTGAAGCTGAGCCTCCCACGGCCATGGAGGCCACTCTTGGCCCAATCCCCAGCTAGGGATCCGGGGCCCAGCCACTTGTAGTGGCGGCGGCAGCCCCGTCCCTGGCCGGAGATCTGGGGCTCAGCCGCTTGCAGCCACTCCCAGCCCCATGCCCCTCTGGGGGCGTGGCCTGCAGCCAGCGGGCATGGCCTCCTGGCAGGGGGCATGGCCTTGGCCGGCGCCCCGGGTGCTTCCCCGGGGTAGTGACACCCCTACATAAGGCTAGATACATTTTCTTTCTTGTCACAGCATTTACAGCTAAACTCAGACCGCTTAGAATAAGGCACTGTTCCAGGTCATAAATTTCCATCTTGATTCCCAGTAACACATAAGGTTTACATTTATACTCTTCCTCTGACTGGGTTATGGCATCAACACTATTATTCATAGCCCCTATATTATTTCCAATCAAAATGTCCACGAGGAGAAGCTCTAGGACGCCAACCACCATATTACTCCTAAAATCCTTCCATTCCAAGCAAATCTTAGCTAACAGCACCTTTGCCACATGTTTAGAAAGTGTTACTAGATTCACAC
Source organism: Podocnemis expansa (assembly GCA_007922195.1). Taxonomy (NCBI): domain Eukaryota; kingdom Metazoa; phylum Chordata; order Testudines; family Podocnemididae; genus Podocnemis; species Podocnemis expansa. The sequence goes on from ML682096.1 coordinate 1,228,620, forward strand.
TCTGATTTAGCAAGTAGTCCTCCTCCCAAGCCAAATCCTTTCTGACCAGGATAATTTCTGAGGCAGAATCCCTCCACTGAGTACACACAATGCCATTGACCCTGGCCCCTTTTATAAATCCCTGTTTGCCTGCTATGACCCAATCCCTAAAGAATTGTTAAGGCTTCATTTGCCTCTCCTCCCCGCCAAGATTACTAAAGTGCTCACAGTAGCATATGCAATGGATATGACTGGAGACACAGTGACAGAGTCCCATTCTGTCTAGCCAGTTTCTCTAGTTAAAGTGACAGCATTCAGATGGGTTGACTTCTGGGTGTATGCTGGCCTGGGATTATTCCTGTTCCTAAGGTTGGGACAACTTGGATTTATATGGCCTATGAGTCTGTAGGAGAAAATAAAAAGGTTAAAAGACAAGTAGAAGTGTCTAGGGGTTCTCTCAAGGCTTTACAAAGTAATCCAAAACAGTGTGCCTGAAGGTACTGACAAGAGAGGTTGTGAAAGTCCGACTTCAGTAAAATTGGCAAGAAACAAGATGGAATTGCAATAATCAGTTTAGAAAATGAGAAAGTACCTTAACAGAGTTGTTGCTGGGTTGGCCTAGTACCAAGGAGATAAAGGTAATGTTTTGGTGAAACCTGAAGGTGATGACTCACCCAAATCTGATATCTTGATGGACAGATACCCAAGTACGTGTGGACATATCAACTTGATGGGTGGCATTGAAAAAGAGATGCATGGACCAATCAATGCAAACCAGGCCACACCTTGATGGGAGTGGGGCCTAGGAACAATTGGCCTCGGAGTGTCTGCCCCCCTCCCCTGTGCTGAGGTGGCGGAGGGCGCCAGCCCAAAGACTGGCCCCATGCTCTCACTCCTCCCATGGGATGGCCACTCTGCCGCTGGGAGCAAAGTGAGCTGGCCCTTGCCATTCCCAGAGTAGAAAAGCCAACTGTCTGGATTAAGGGGACCATATATGATACTATTTCATATCAATATTTCCATAATTGCAACAATCTAAATGATATATGCCGTGTTGGTAAAAATAGAAAGACTAATTTGTTCAGAACGATTGTGTGTTTTATTTGTAGGTGTCATATCTGTAGTGGAAGTTATAAATATATTTGTTATATCTGTGCTTCAACTTATTTGATTCTGGGAAACTCCCCAGTCTGGATGTGGATAGCTATTGTCTCCTTAAAAGGCATGTTAAGGAAGCTCACAGGGATAATGGGCCTAGAGAGGCATCTGCTGAGTCACTAGGGTTTGCCCATGTAACTTAGCTCTATATTGATTTGTAAGAACTCTACACAGGATGGGGAAGGACAGAGGTGATAAATCAGCTGTTCCCAAGTCCATTTTGATTTACATCTTCAGCTGACGCCCACCTCTGGATCTATTCATCTTTATCTTAGCAAAGGAGTCAGGCTCACCCAGGTGCTGGATGCACACCAGAGGATCCATACAAACTTGCAAACTACAAAATCTTCCAAGGACTTGCTTCAGATGGACTCTCAATCATTGTATTTACATGATTCACTTTAACCCTGTAAAAGTACTTGCATAGTTTGTTATTATCTTCTATAATAAGCCTTCAGTTTTAATTACAGAAGGATTAGCTGGCAGTGTAGTATTTGGGTAAGATCAAATCCTATATTGTTCTGTGTAATGTGGCTCTTCCTTTGGACTCAGGAGAATTTTTTTTCGGTAAAGAGCTTGGAGTCGTGAACAACGTATCTCTTTACTAAACCCAGTGGCTATTTGGGAAAAAGGGACTTAAAGGCAAAAAGGTGGCTCTTTATAGTTTGTTACACTGCTTGCTAACCACGGTGGGGAATCAGAAACATGGTTTATTGCTGATAGGGATTCAGACTGAAATGTCACTCACCAGTGTACAAAGATTTTGTCTCTCATTTTTGCAGCTTGCACTGATCTTTGCATACTCATCGGCCTGTGTCAGAGCAGCCAGTTCACCAGTGGAAAGAATGACGGCTGTTTGCTGCTCAGCTGGATCAAACTGCCATGGGATCTGACACTGTGTATCATCTCCTTCCTTATACCACACTGCCCAATTCCAAAAGAAGACTGAGAGCCAAAGTCTTCTCTGTGTTTCACAGTCACCAGCGGTTCCCACAACCTCCAAGCTGCCCCAAGGTCATGGCATTCTGTTTTTAGTGTTACACCCCATCCCACTCCTGCTGTGCCCCAAAGCAATGAGTTTCATAAAGCCCCACTGCTGAGTAGGTACTCTGCTCCCTTCAGTGCTCTTAACTTACAAAATTATTACCCATCACATTCCAGCAATATACAGCCCTGGGGTCCGCAGTGCTACACCCACGAACAAAGAGGAACTCCTCTTTCTCCTATGACTTCTCCTTTTGATGGCCGTGTGTCCTCCTTTGACTTTCTTCCTGGGAGGCTGTATTATGCCTGGTTGACAAGAAAGACAGCTGCTCTTCATTACCAGTCTGTTCAGGGTTTCCTCAGTCTTTTCCAATTCCCTCCAGTTAGGACAACAGCAACAGTGGAAAGGGGCTGAATCAGCATGGCCTCTCCCAGCACCGTATCTCAGAATCATAGAATCATAGGGTCGGAAGGGACCTTGTGAGGTCATCTAGTCCAAGCAGGACCCATCCCACTAAATCATTGCAGTCAGGGTTTTGTTTTTGTTTATGTAACCTGACTTCATATGTTTCCAAAGCTGGAGATTCACCACCTCCCTAGGTAACCCATCCCAATGCTTCACCACTCTCCTAGTGAGAAAGATTTTCCTAATATCCATCTTAGACCTCCCCAGCTGCAACTTGAAACACTTTCTCCTTGTTCTGTCCCTTGTTATGGCTTACAGCAGCCTAATTCTGTCCTCTCTGAAGCACTCCTTAAGTTCAAATTGAAGGTTGCTATCAAATCCCCCCTCAGCTTTCTCTTCTGAAGACTAAATAACCCGAGTTCCTTCATTCTCTCCTCATAAGTCATGTCCCTCAAATCTCTAATCATTTTTGTTGCCCTCCACTGGACTTCTTCTAACTTGTCAACATCCCTTCTGTAATGCGGAACACAAAATAGGTTACAGAATTCCAGATGTGGCCTTACCAGTGCCAAATAAAGGGGAATAATCACCTCCCTCGATCAGCTGGCAACACTCCTACTGATGCAGCCCCATATGCCATTGGACTTTCTGGTAACAAAAACATGTTGTTGATTCGTATCTAGCTTCCTGTCCATCGTAACCCCCAGATTGTAGTCTACAGTGCTGCTACTTAGCTGATTGGCCCCAGCCTGTATCAGTACATGGGAAGTTTTTCATCCTAAGTGCAGCACTTTGCACTTGTAGTCATTGAACTTCAAGAGATTCTGTTTGGCCCACTGGTCCAATTTATCTAGGTCTCCTTGAATCCTATCCCTGCCCTCCAGTGTGTCTACCATTCCCCCCCAGCTTGGTGCCATCTGAAAATTTACTTAGTGTGCAGTCTATCCCATCATCTAGATCATTAATGAAGATGTTGAATAGTGCCAGCCACAGGACCAAACCCTGGGGACTCCCCTAGTTACTGGTTGCCAATTAGTTTGAGCCACTGATGCCAATCCTCTGAGTCCAATGACCTATCCAGCTTTCTGTCCACTTTACGATCCATTCATCCAAACCACACTTCCCTAACTTTCTGACAAGAATACTGTGAGAAATCATATCAAAAGCTTTGCTAAAGTCAAGATACGTCACTTTGATGGCTATTCATGCATCCCTGTATTCAGTCATTTGATTTGATTTGATTTGAGCATATCTCATCATAGATGGCAATCAGGGTGGTCAGGCAAGATCTGCATTTGGTGTATCCACGCTGACTGTTCCTGATCACTCTATTTTCCTCCAAGTGTTTGAAAATGGTTTCTTGCAGGACTTGTTCCATGATTTCTCAAGGGACTGAGGTGAGGCTGATTTGTCTGTAATTCCCTGGCTCCCCTTTTTTTCATTTCTTGAAGAAAGGTACTATATTTACTTTTTTCCAACTATCCAGGACCACCCCCCCTTTACCATGAGTTTTCAGAGATACTGGCTAGCAGATTTGCAGTCACATCACTAAGTACCTCAACACCCTCAGATGCTGTTCATCCAGCTCCCTATATGGGTGCACATCCAACTTCTCTAAGTAGTCCCCAATCTAACTTTACACCAGCGAGGGCTGCTCTTCTTCCTTCTATTCTGTGTTACCCAACGTAGTAGCCTGGGACATGACCCTGCCCATGAAGACTGAGGTAAAAAAAAAACATTGAGAACTTCAGCCTTTTCCGTGTTATCCACCGCAAGGATACCTCCCCCATTCAGTAAGAGAAATACACCATCCTGAACCTCCTCTTATTACTGACATGCCTGCAGAACTCCTTCCTGTTATCCTTCACATCTCTTGCTAGCAAAATTCCAATTGTCCTTTGGGATTTCTGATTTTATTCCTGCAGGCCCGAGCAATATCTTTATATACCTCCCTATTCATCTGTCCAAGCTTCCACTTCTTGTAAGCTTCCCTTTTGTGTTTGAGCTCACTGTAGAGTTCTCTGCTAAGTGAGGCTGGACACTTTACATATTTGCTGTTCTTTCTGCACATCAGAATGGGATCTTCCCGTGTCCTTTGTAGCATTTCTTAAAATCCTTTGATTTTGTGCAGGTAGGAACATTGAGCAGGGTTTCAAACTGCTACGTACCAGGACATAAGGTCCCTGTGTCTCTCCTAAGTTCATACACTTAAATCAGAACCTTGTTAGCTGTTTGAAGTTTTCAGTTCATGTCTAACTGGCACATATCTTGCACTGACTCACCATGAAATCATTTTCCAATGTGATCTTCAGTTACAGGGACAAAATAGCTCCCTTTATGGAGGTCTTTGGGCTGAATAACAACCTAAATAATTTGGTGCCATTTGCAAATGTAGTCACTTCACTACTCACCCACCCCCCTTTCTAGACTACTAGTAACCATAAAATATTTACTATGCTATTTGTCATCACATGCATACCCCCTTCATTGTGCTTCTCTCTTCACAGGCAGCCTGAGCATTTCTGAGCCTGACTGGTGTTTCAACTACTATATGGCATCTTTCAACCTCACCTCTTCTGACCTATCAACATTAATCTTAGATGGTATCCCTGGCCTGGAATCTGCCCACATCTGGATTTCCATCCCTTTCTCTACATTCTACATCATATGCCTCTTGGCAAATTCAACCGTTCTGTTTGTTGTTAGCAAAGAGCAGACGCTGCACAAGCCCATGTACCTGCTACTCTGTATGTTGGCTCTCACAGACATTGGATTGTCCACCTGTGTCGTACCGAAGGCCCTGTGCATCTTTTGGTTTGAGTTCAAAGACATCACTTTGGAAGGCTGCCTCACTCAGATGTTCTTCTTTCATGTGGTTGCTGCTACACACTCTGCTGTCCTTGTGATAATGGCCTTTGATTGTTTCATAGCAATATCTGAACCTCTGAGATATGCGTCCATCCTCACCAATGTACTAACTTCCAAGCTGATGCTCCTGGGTTTGACACGATCAGTTCTTTTTTTTTTACCAGTGATACTGCTTGTGCAGAGCCAACCACTCTGTGCCGCTCGCGTTATCCACCACACTTACTGTGAGCACATGGCTGTTCTGAAGTTATTATGTGTGGACACTACAGCCAACCAGATTTACTCACTAGTGATCTATGTTGTGTTCTTCTGTTTAGATGTGGGACTCATTGGTGTGTCCTATATATTGATTATGAGAGCCGTTCTCAAGATCTCCTCCAAAGAAGCACACCAAAAGGCACTCAACACCTGCACAGCCCACGTCTGTGTGATAACAATGTCTTATACTTCCTCCATCTTTACCTCCCTGACACACAGGTTTGGTCAGGGCATCAGTTCCCAGGTTCACATCCTCTTGGCCAACGTCTATGTTGTCATCCCACCCATGCTAAATCCTATCATTTATGGGATCAAAACCAAAGAGCTTCGTGAAAAAGTTGGAAAATATATTTGCAGAATGTGATTGCCTAGGGCCATGCACATTTTTAAAATACATTACAAGATGAAGAAAAGATATCTCCTGATTAATCAACACTGGTCTGTTGCTATTTACCTGACCTCAGCCTTGTGGAATTTTAGAGTCTCAGAAGTTCCTCACAACTAATGTATTATTACTTCACCTCCAAGCCCTCTTCTCTCAATTGCTGGTTTCCATCTCTCTGAAAATAACCTGGTCTCTCAGCATCAGTCATCATGCCCCATTGCAACATATCTTGTCATTTTTCCCCCCACAACTTCTAGAAAACTAGTTGATTGATTTCTCATAAGCATCTAGCCAAGTTTTGCATCAATGTTTGTGTTCATTCCTACTATTCTTCACTCTCACCCATCTCTGAGTATTTTAGGGGGAGATCATGCCTCCCTTCAGCTCCTCTCTCCTGTATTGGCATTAGCAGGCACCAGGTTGCTGTGCTGTAAAAATGTTCAGGGCACAAGGCCACATCTCCTTCCACCCCTACAGGGCACATTTTTTTTGTCCCTGGGTATCATCCTGTACCTGGTTGGATTGCCAAACTGCCCCCAACCCCTGCCACCAATGCTAGGTTTGATTTGGTTCCAGGCCAAGCCCATGGCCGACACTCTGCTGCCAGGCCTGGGCCCATTCCAGTCATAGAATCATAGAATCATAGGGTTGGAAGGGACCCCACGA
>ML682096.1:1240323-1257996 GCA_007922195.1 Podocnemis expansa
AGTCTGCGTCCAAATACGCTCTTCCCCTTCCTCGAAAGATGGAGTCCGTCTCTGCCTAGCAGTCCTTCTTCCTGAAACAGCAACCCATGGTCAATGAAGCCAAAGCCCTCCTGGCGACACCATCTTCGCAGCCAAACATTCATCTCCAGGATGCATCTGTCTCTGCTCAGGCCTCTACCCTTGACCGGAAGAACTGCTACCTGACTACCTGCGATCGGCCCCAGGACAAATCTAGCCCTTTCAGCCTCACCACCACCAGCACCAGGCACACCCTGGTTACCTTGCTGAACCCTGGCCTGCTGCTTGTCCCTAGACCAATCTTGTCCTGGCCTGATCTGGTCACACCACCAGCAGCCCCAGAACCTCAAACACCCGCCCACCAAGTCCATCTGCCAGCTAACCTGAGAATTGTGTCTCTAGCACCAGCTCTACACAGGCTGCTCCCCAAGCACACCAGTCCCTCCAGACTCCCAACCCACAACCCCTCTCATCTAACCCTGGCGCGAAGCCCCTTTCTTTAACTTCCCCCACCTCCTCCCCTTCCCAGTTCCCAAGACCTCTGCAGCATAGCACTTCCTGTGCTGAGGAACTTCTAGAAAGAGAGCAGCCCAGCATTTCTTCACATTTCCTGCTGTGCTCCACCGTAGGATACATTCCAGGGAACAGAGTAGGGTGGGAAATCTAAAATGGTCCCACTGTCTTCAACTCCTCTGTGGGACTTGGGGAGTGCTGGAAACATTCAGGTGTCCTGAACTCTGTGGTCTGTGGCACGGACAACCATCTTTGTAGTTCTCCTCTCCTTCCTCACCTGACCCAATAAGAGCCAATCCCTGTCCTTTGAACTACTCCTGCAGATCACACATCTGCTATAGGTGCAGTAAGGTGTGGATGGCTGAGACCAGGACAGTTCCTCTCCCCTTGTTGCCCAAAGTGGTGGCGTTCACCACTTTGCACACTTGCATGGAGCTCATCAAAAGGGCACTATGCCTTCCTCACGTCCTTTTCTTCAACCCTTAATCTCCCTACAGAATTTTCCTCATAATTTACTTGCTGAGCTTTGGCTTCTTTGAGCTTGTTATGAAATGTAGCTACCAGTTTAGTGGCATGTGGAAGCCATATTTCCACTTTGTAGAGGGCTTTGTCTTTGTCCTACAAGAGTTTTGAAACAGTATTTACCATTTCCAGAATCTTTCTTTGGTGTAAAATAAGAAGAAAAAAAAAACAAAATTAATATTTTCCATTTCCAGACTGAGGTCCAATGTGCTTCAACAGCATACTTGACAGAAGAATTATTTGTGTGAGTACTTTCATAGACTATGTTTACACTTCCCCAACTTAGTTTGAATTTGTTAATTTGAATTTATAATTTCAAATGCAGTTCAAACTACATTCAAATTTATTAGTTTGAATTAACAACTTGGACTAAGTTGAATTCGAGTTTATTTGACTTAACCCACTTTATTAATTCAAACGAACTGTTCTTAGTTGAAACTAACAAAGTGGACACTGTGCCAAATTTGAACTAAGGATCAAACTAAGGTCTTAGTTTGACCTAAAGATCAGGTCTTAATAGTTTGAACTACGCTTTAATTAGTTCGAATTAAAAAAACAATCCCAAAAATACAAACGAATGAAAGCCTAGTGTAGGGAGGGACTAAGTTTGTTTGAACTAAGCCTCCTCAGTTTGAGCTAACTTGCAAGTTTAGACATAGCCACAATGTCTAATCACTGAAATAAAAGAGGATGGAGTCACTCATGGTTCTTCCTCATAAATTATAAAATCAATTGATTGACTATTCTTTTGTTTCTTCAAAAGTTCAAATAATCAACCTCAGTCAGGTTTAGTGCACTAACCCAACAATCAAATAGCACAGGAAGAAGGTTTGATATGATACTAGTCTTTGGGAAGATGTCTTATGCACTGATGTTACATTCACCTTCCATTGAGCATGTGCTCCCCCAAAGAGACAACACATTTCAGCTGTTACTACTGATGTGATGGTTCCCTATATTGCACACCCCTAAAATCCAGCCCATCAGTCTGTCTTAGTGCCCTAATTGAAGTTGGTGAGGATCCCATTGTTGTGGAGGTTTGCATTGTCCTGAGTGAATCAGACGGCCAAAGGATGTGATTTTCCTCTAATTCCCTTTACCTGGCACCTGCCTGCCCTTGAAGGCTCCTCTTAACCCCCTTTTGTGGCCCAGGATACCTGAAGGGCTCAACCCCACTATTTTGGTCACTTCAGACAGGGACTACTCTGGATCTCTCTTCATAGGCTACGTTTCTGACCCGTTGATTACTACATTGAGGTCAAACCTTATACAATTCCTTAAACAGCAGCTAGCAGGAAAATCTTGAGGAAAAAAGGCAGGTTTGAAGGAAACAAGGATCCCAACCTGTAGCATGGGAACCCACTGAAAGGCAGTTTCTGGGACAGAAGAACTCTTTGCAGTCTTCCCCTTGCTCACCCCAAGCCTCCCTCTCAGGCTCTGGTTTTTCTTCAATGATGTCATGAGTAAGATGTCTGCCTGGGCAGTGCTCAGTTCCTGTCAAACTATAGCCAGATTTCACTACATGTGAAAAAGAAGATGAGACTTGTACAGATAATACAGCAACAGTAGGGGCTTGAAGGCAGGCAGCCACATGCGGGAAGAGACACACAGTACACACTGGGGGAAGAGATATCCCCAGAGCTGATGGAAGGGATGGCAGGTAGAGAGGGTTTGTGGCCGATGATGGGACAACAGTAGAGGAAGAACAAATGTCCCTCCTTTTGCCAGATCTTTCAGCTGGTTGAGGAAGCTACAGCAGCAAAGGTGGAGGCTCCTCCCATACCCACCAATGCCTGATCCTGGTGGGGTTGGTGGTAGTAGGAGAGCCAACAAGAGATGTCAGATGGGCAGCCAAGGGGTGGGTGGGCAAGCAGAATGAGTGGGAGAAACAGGGAAGACTGAGGGACTCTCCATTTTCAATTTGGAGAATCATAGATCACAGAAACTGGAAGGGACCACGAGAGCTCATCAAGCCCAGTCCCTTGCACTCATGGAAGAACGGAGTGTTATCTTAAACCATCCCTGACAGGTGTTTGTTTAACTCACTCTTAAAAAGTTCCAATGATGGAGATTCCACAAGCTGCCAAGGCAACTTATTCCAGTGGTTAATCAAACTGACAGTGAGGAGACTGTAACAAAAACATTACTAAAATCTCAATATACCACTTCTACTGCTTCACCTTTATCCACAAGGCTTGTTAACCCATCTTGAAAACTATCAGGCTGCTGTGACATTATTTGTCCCTAAAAAAAATCCATGCTGACTATCACTTAATACCTCATTCTCTTCTAGATGTTTGCTGATGAATGCCTTGATTATTTGCTCCTTTATTCGTCCTGATACAGAGGTTAAACTGACTGGTCTATAATTCTCTGTGTTGTCCTCCCCCACATTTATAGATGGGTACTATATTTGCTTTTTTCCAGACCTCTGGCATCTCTCCAGTCTTCCATGAGTTTTTACAGGAGCTGACACCTGGTGGAGAGTGGGAAGAGGGAAAGGGAGGGGAAAGGGGACCTTTCCTCCCCACTAGGCTGCAGGCAGAGGAGGAGAGCACTAGGAGGGGGCCAAAGGGATGAGAAGGGGGCCAGCTTCTCCTGTTGCACTAGGTGCTGTGTGCCAGAGATAACAAGGGTGCACTGAGTTAGAGGGCACAACAGAAAAACAGGTATATGTGGGGGGTCTTACAGGCACTGGCAGATCATGGACATACTGGAGAGGTGGGGTGGGGTGGGTTATGGACAAACAGGGGAAAAAGGAGAGAAATAGCAGAAGCCAAGGGCAGGGCAGGCCAGGGGGAGCAATGGTGGCTAAAGTTTAGTGGGGGGCAACAACCCAACAAAGATTCAGGAGCTGGGGTGGGTCACAAAAACTGAAAAATCTCTAGAGGCACCCAAATAAAAATAGTTAATGAGGGAGGACAATAAAATAAGTAATAAAGTGCAGGCGGGGAATGATCTGAGGGGAATGGGAAGACTGCTCTGAACTAGATGGAGGGAAAATCAGTGGGTGGCAGATCCCACTGATGAAATGCAGCTAGGGGTGGGAAGGAAGATCCAGATGGTGGGGGAAGGCATGTGCACCTGGGTTCCTCAAATGTCCTAGGTGCAGCAAAGGTCCCTGATTATATGGAATCTAGCTGCTGACTCAGTGATGAAAAGGTGAAGTAGGTGGTGGCTGGGGAGGTAGGTGGAGAGGAGACTATGGAGGTGGTGTTGGTGCTAGGGAATAGATGGAGCAGAGGAGAGGGTTCCACACCACTCCCCCTCTCCTTGCAGCAGTGATGGGAACTGCCCCACCACCAGAAGAAAAGAGATAATACAGTCACTCCAAGTCTATAAACAAACCACACCTTCACAGCTCTTGGTATTTTCCTGAGCCCTCCCCCAGAAACAGCAAGATACAGGCAGTTCTTGTCATCCTCACTGGTGGATGCAGGTAGAAGGAGCAAGCTCAAAGGGGTAGCGGCAACAACGGATACTAGCTGACCAGGAAAGCTTCTCTGCAGGTAGTGCTAGCAATGGTGACTGTGGTGGTGTAGGTAAATAATAATAATTAATAATAATAAAGATTGCATGGAAAGATCAGTATGGACAGGCTGAGCCCTGGGGCCTGAGCCCTGACCCAAGGCATGCCAGGCAAATGGACTATGATGGGACCTGCTGGTCTAGTTGCAGACCAAGTAGAGAAATGGTTACCTAAACAGCAGATTAAGTGAGGGTTCCAAGAAGGGGCTGTGTTGGATTGTAGAAGAAGGCAGTGCCGCCAAAAAAGAGGATTTATTGCCAAGGTACCATATCATGAATGTGAGATAAACTAGAAACAGTTTACCCTGGAAGGTGAGATTGCATGTGGAACAAAGACTGAGCCATCAAAAATCCACAAGAGAACCATTGTCTGGGGCGGGGGGGCTTGTTGTAAGCCTAAGGAAAGGCTAGGGACCACTGTTAGTATGCAAAACATGTAGAGAACAATGCAACCTTAATATACTGGAGAGCAAGGTGAGTTCACAGGAGGTGGCCATTCTTCCTCTCAGATGAGTTTCATGGTATATAGTCAGTCCATCAGCTACAGGCAATGAGTTCTCAGATTCTGGTGATGTCTGCCAGGGCTAACTCCCAGTCTGTTGAGGGCTCCAAACCCTGCACTTTCAAATCGGGGTTGGAAAGTGGCAATTAAGGGGGTGGGGGTCCTGTATGTAGCAGGTCCGAACTCTAAGAGTCTGAGGAGGGACAAGCATTGAGAGAGAGATGTCTCTACTACTGGGAAGAGGGTAGCCACACATTCAATCAGATGTTCTTATCAGGCGATGTCTACACTTAAGAAGTTAGTTCAAATTAATTAATTCAAACTAATAATGGTTAATTTGAACTAAGTTAATATGAACAAACATATCCCCACTAGAAACCCCAATTGAACTAGAATGTCCATGGACAGGACTTGCCCATTCTGTTTAGGAGGGGAACCATGGGAAGTGTGGCAGCATGGCCCCCAAGAAGGGCCATGCCCCCACCCAATACATAGAAAGAGAAAGGCACCCTGGGATGAAGAAGCTCAAACCGTGTTAATTTGAACTAATGGCTAGTTCAAATTAATGCAGCTCTATTGGGTTAATTCAAACTAGTAAGTTTGAATTAACCATTCCTTTGAATTTAAGCAACACTTTATAACTTTGAAGGAAGTGTTCATTACTTCAGACTAAAAACTTCCTTAATTAAAAGTAATGAATGCCCATGTAGCCATACATTAATTTAGTTTGAAATTAATCGTCATTAATTCAAACTAAATTGTAACTGTAGACATACCCATTAGAGACTCCAGGATACCAGTCATGGGCCCCTCACATGCAAACAGACCTCACCTGTCCCAATCACAGTCTCCACATCTCAAGGACCGGGTAGCAGGACAAACAGAAGAACAAAGAAGCAAACTAAACACACTGCTCTCCCATTCTTTTTTCATAATAGCACAGAATCTCCCACCTCTCCCCCAAATCTGCCCTGCTGTCACTTCTGCTGTAGGTGCCAGAGAGACACAAGAGAGAGAAGTCACATGAATAAACCGAATGTGTGATTTGGTTCAGTCAGGTGTGACTTGTGCAAAGTGATAGGATTGGCACATACCAAGAACTCAGATCCTCCCCAATGTGACACAGGAATGGCCAGAATCTAAATTTAGTGGATATAGGGGAGACAGAGAACATGACAACAGGAACAGTCATGAACATGAGAAGTGCAAAACAAGGGGCATGGAACTGAGATCCCTGGACAAAGTCCCCCACCCTGCAACTGAGCCAAAGATTCAGCTGTCCAAAAGAAACACCACGTGGATATATGAAATCATGAGGGAATGGGATAAAGGTGTCATAGTCACTGACTACTCTGCCAATGGTGTCCAAGAGCCAGCTGGAGGTTGACAAGCTGGTGGGGGGGGTTGGGATTTTGTGGGGCCATAGATGGGTATGCGTATTGGAAGTGATGTGTGGGAGAAGAGCTTGGTTTTGGGATGCCATAGAAGATCTGTGTCCTGGCTCTCCATATAAACCAAATTCTACTTGTTGGCACAGAACGGGCAGGTGTTGGCTATCTGTGAACCAGTCCAGAACATGGTTCTATTCATGAATTAACAGCTGAAGCCCCCAAGTGACCAGGGTGAAACTGAGACTGGGTCTGCTATCCCCTGGTGCTAGTCGTACTCACAGAATGTGTAACCTTTGAATGAGCTAGAATTTACTTAATTGTCCATCACCAGTGCCTTAACAAACCAAAAACAAATGACAAACAAACAAAAGAAAAACCTCCCAACTCCTATGGAGAAGCAACTAGAGACTCCCAGCATTCAGTCTTCAAAGGAGTGTCAGCAAAGATATTTCAGTTACCCTACCCACATTCAAGTGCTAGTAAAAACTAAAGTAATGAGCTTTATTTCATATCAACTTTATAAATATTAAAGTAAAAGAAACAAAATAACTAGTACATATTTTAACACAATGTGGCTATTTTGTAAACCCACATTCCTCATTTCACAACTTTATTTTCCACATCATATAAACAAGGAAAACAAATTGAATCTAACTAGAGCAGTCCCCACAAAAAAAATCTGTGAAATGAAATTGTGTTCCCAAGGTTTAGATGGTGTTCATTTAAGTCTCACTTATAGTCTCCGTTCACAAATTCCAAAGGCTTGAGTTGAGAAAGCAGCTTCCTCTTCTCTGTTGGCAGGAATCTCCAGCAAAAATCCATATAGACTCTTATTTCTCTGCTGGAGTCACTCTTATGCAGCTTGCTGATTAACCCACATTCAGTTACATACATGTATAAGGAAACCCTGCTGCAAAATGCCTCAGAGTTAGGGGAAAACAGCTTGCTCTCTGTTACTAGCTCAGCTTCTCCCCATTACACAGAATACATTGGCTCTCCTCAATGCAACTGCCCTGACTGATTGCTGTCAGGCACCTGACCCCCTAGGAGCAGGGAATATTGTAGAGCATGCTCAAAGCTACCACCCCCAAATGCAGTAACTTCTGACTCTATTTCAGTGATGCGTAGTAGGTGGGCACAGGCCCGCTCTCTACTAAACCCCCTCCCCCAGACTAAGGGGAGGAGGCACTGAAGCTAGATCCAATTTAGTACCTGCGAAAACTAATGAAAAAAACAGGGATAGTCATGGGTATCAGAAGTTCAATAAATAAATAAATAAATAAATAAATACAAACAACTCAGAAGGGGACACTGAGGAGATAACCCTGTGCAGTGTGCACTGCTCCCAGAAGCTGTTAAGGGAGCCAGTGGATACTGCCCAGAAGAACTCTGTCCAGATCCATGAACAGATGCTGTACCAAAAGTACGCCCCACATTTTCAGAGACCACCCTCAGCCAGCCTCCTCTCCCCAGAAGCTTCTAGATGAATGCAGGTAAATATTCCCAGCAAGACTGGTCCAGCCCCAATCTACTTCTTCAAGAGATGCTCTCCACTAGGCATATGACAACACATGGTGTTGGGCTGGCCCAGGGGCAGGGCTGTGCAATGTCTTCAGTAAAAACATGGAACTGTTCTCTGGGTAGAGCTCACAGGCCTGCATGTTCCCTGAGAAGGACGGGGCACACTGGAATTGGCTGGGGAAACCTATGGGGCATTTAGTCCAGAGTTCAGAATTGAGCAGCTTGCTTTCCAAAATTCCAGAAACAGTGGGATGATAAAGGTTTGTAGATTATTAAAGCAGATGGTAGAGGATCATTTAAGCAGATCCTTATAACAATAGAAATATAGACTATTAGAGCTGGAAGGGACCTCATGAGGTCATGTTCTAAAAGTAGGACTACTCCCACTAAACTATCCCAGCCAGGGTTTTGTCTAAACAGGTGTGAAAACTTTACAAGGATAGGGATTCCACCACCTCCCTAGGTAACACATTCCTGTCCTTTACTACACTATTAGTGAGAAAGATTTTCCTAATATCCAACCTCAAACTCCCCAGCTTCAACTTGATACCATTGCCCCTTCTTCTGTCCTCACTCACCACTGAGAACAGCCTAGCAACCTATTTGGAACTCACCTTCAAAGAAGTTGAAGGTTGCTATCAAATCCCTCCTCGGTCTTCTCTTCTGCAGACTAAACAAGCCTTGTTTCTTCTCCAGCCACAAATGGTTGATTCATCTGGATACCATGGAGAACACCTTCCAAAAGTGGGGAATTCCTTAAAGAAGCTTCTTCACAGCAAGGCAAAACAGGAATTCCCCTATATTCCTGCTTCTTCCTGAACCACAGTCTGAGCTCAGTTGTTGGTAACTTTCTTTACCTTTTCTGTATGTTTCCTGCACTCCTCATTCATACAGGGATTTTGGTGAGGATCTGCCAAGATCCTGACAGTCCCAGCTTGGGCTCCATCCTTGGTTCACACCTTCTGCATCTTTCAGTGGAGACACAATCAGCCTCCTCCTGATCCCTGATCTGATAACAAAAGACATGGGCTATGTTCACACTGTAGCCTGAGATTTTTGCCATCTCCTTAGTATCACAGAGAAATAAATAAATAAATAAATAAATAAATAAATAAATAAATAAAAGTACTAAGAAAATATAAAAACCCATATGAGTAAGAAATGGTAAGGCAATTTAGCAGAGGTTTTATGGCAAAGCTAGGAAATGACATAATATGCAATAATTAGGGGTAAAGAACTCATAAATCAATCATTTAACAGTGTTTTAAAATTAAATAAATAATTAAATAGATAAATAAATAAATAAAGGAGCATTCAGCAAGAGACAAAATGGAGAGATCATGAAGGGGAAGTTACATAGCTCCACTATCAGATTTGACAGGAAATTCTAAGTAGGTCAAGATGGAGGCAAGCCTCTGAACTTTTGAACTCACTCAGTCCCCCTCCCATCAAGTATCTTAGGTATCCACCCACCTGTCAAAAGAACCCTTCAAAAGTATTGATTTTTGTCATACACTGTCCATGCACTAAGCAGGTGGACAGTGAAGTCACTCTTTTTGATTGGATGAAGATGAACTCACCTTTTTGGGACTGGTCAAGAAGAAACTGGGAGTGGCAGAAATTGCAAATAAAAAGGCAGTGCAGAGAGCAGCTCTTTGGAGATCTCTCCTGCTCCTTACTGGGTTCCAATGGCCTTTTGGCTGTGTTACCTATTGCACTAGGAGCCTAGAGCTAAGTTTGGACTTAGGCTCTGAGAGCTGGGTTTTAACTCAGTTTCTAAGAGCTGATTGTCTGACTTAGTCTCTGGCACAGGGTCGTGTCTCTGAGCGGTGACTCAGGACATTATCCTTGAAGTTGGGTCTTTGTGCCTGGCTTCTAAAGGGCTCCTTCCACGATCTCACAGCCAAGCAGATAACTAAGTACTGCCTCTAGGTCTGTGAGCTCCGCTGCCTTTGAGGCTTCTCCAGCCAGCCTGCCACCCTGCCTACTGCTGTTCCAGCTCTGCTCACCCAGGGACCCAAGCCTGCCTGCCGCCGCTCCAGCTCCACTTGCCCAGTGTTCCAGCCTGCCTGCCGCTGACCGATCCACCGCGCGCCTGAGCTCCGCTTGTCTATCAGCTATCCCGGTCTGCCCTGAGTGTTCCGAAGCCCGTGGTGCCATGGCAACCAGCCCAGAGCTGTGCGAGGCCTGCCGGAATAGCCAGCTCTTTTCCCTGTCGTCCCACCTTTTGCCTTTTTCTCACCTCCTACCTTCTTTCCTTTTTCCCGAACTCCTATTTGCCGTTTTCCCAACGGTTCTACAATCCAACACAGCATTTTCCAGCCTTTTGGGGTAAGCAAAAGAGTCCCAAGGAGGGGAGGAATGCCCATAGGGAACAGTATCAGGGAAGCCTAAGCCCTTTCTAAGCAACTTCCTAAAGCAATTTATCCAAGTTAAGTAAGACAAGTAACCCAGAGTTAGACCTTAAGGAGCGGTATTAAGAATTGAGATCTCTCCATTCAGCTGGTGACTGGCCCTCACTCGCTGAATGTTCTTTTAATTACCTCATTGTCTTTGTGTTATAGTTATAAGTTAAGGTGTTGCATATATGTGTTAATTGTATCTGTAAGTTATAGCGCTTATAAGTTATAAGTTAAGCAGTGCCTTCATATTGTAATTTCCTAGAGTAATTTTAATGCCTTTAAGCTTGATGTTAAGTAGCGGTTTCTCTTAAAGAGACAGTAGCGCTTTAGCCAGTGCTTACAATACATGTTACAGTAAAGCTGCTTTTGATTAAAACAAACTATTGGGTCTGAATCTTTGTTGTCTGTGAGTCTGTGCTTGATCAGTGGGCTGTAGCCGTATTCCCAAACTTGGGACATCTATCCAGGGTGTGGATATTTGTCCGTTTAAGCGAAATAACTTAATTTGGGTTACCTCCTGAGATTGTAATTACATCCAGACTGCTGGATGGTCTGAAAATTGATAAATTAAGTGATTGGATTTTTGGGGATCAAATTTTTGGGGTAACAACACATACATCATTATTTCAAAATAACCCATTTCAAAATAAGTTGATTTGAATTAACAGTTTGCTAATTCAAATTAAGGGAAAGCCTGCTTTCGAAATAGCTGTTGTTTTGAAATGGTTATTTCGAAACAAGACCATTCGGATATGTTGTGTCAAAACAGTTGTTTAGAAACAATGGTGTTGTTTCGAAACAACATGTCCGAATGCCGTTGTTTCGAAACAACCATTTTGAAACAATGGCTATTTCGATTAAATGTGAAGTTTAACGGTTTCAAAATAATGGCTAGTATTTCAAAACAACGGGTCCCATTGTTTTTAAATAATGGTGCGTCATGTGGACATGCTGCTTCTTATTTTGAAACAACCTCTGTTGTTTCGAAATAAGAAGCCTGTGTGGACATACCCATAGTCTCCTACATCATCTGATGCATGAGTCCTTGCATTTCTTGAACTGTATGCTTTCTGGATGAACTCCTTGGAGCTGAAATGCTCTGGAGCGACTGGAGAGGTTCTTCCTGGAACTAGAAAAACATACAGTAGAGCAGGGGTCTCAAACACATGGCCCGCAGGCCACATGTGGTCCCTAAAGCTATTTCCTGTGGCCCACAATGGCATGATCATTACTGATATTTTGCAATATCATTATATGGAAAGTTTCAGTGGTGTGGCCCTCAGGCTACTGTAGTCATCCTCATGCGGCCCTCTACTAGTCCTCATGCGGCTCTTGTGGTGATTTGAGTTTGAGACCCATGCAGTAGATGGAGGTACCTGGCTAAATGGAAGAGGTTACAGATCTGGCATGTAGAGAAAGATATTTTGCCCCTGCATTCATCTGTACCATTCATCCTTTCCTTCTTAGTAAAGCTAAAGTAATATGGGATAATGATGACATCAGAAGCCACCTGTGATATCAACCTTCTATCCATGGTCAAGAGCAATTTTTCTCTATCATCTGAAATGCCATCCATTTTCTCAAGGTCCTGGACAGGCAATAGGCTAAATGTGCTGGTTGAACTTAACTTGTAATCCCACTCTATTCCTATCAAGACTTACAGGGTCCTCATATGAGCCCCTGGTGATGTATTCTCTTCTCCCCTTGCCCTAGAAAGTGGCCTTCCTCATATATCTCACTCTGGCCACAAGGGTCTTGGAGATCAGGGCCCCTACTTCACAGTTCCCATGTACACTGTAATAGGCATGAGTCAGTAATTTTGATCAACAATAGTTATGAAAAGTCAGGAACTTTTTCTTTTTCCTCTGGGCTGAATGTTATGCACTTCCCCACAGCCATATTTTATGGATAGCTGGAAATGGCAGCATGAATTTGAGAGGGCAATGTAAATGATCCAAGGATAATCTCCAAGCTATGGGCTCAAATAATTTCCCACAAGCCAGAACTGGGGACATCATCAGAAATAGTGGGGACTTTGGAAAGGGAGATCAGGGTGCAGGACTCTTGCTGGACAAGCTGGGGGATGAATGGAGAGAATTCAGGACAAGATGTGAAGTATCCAGGTCCCAGTGGAGATGTAACCACGGTACACAAAACATGTGTATGCTGATTTGGTAATTGTTAATAAAGAGATGTGAGGTTCCCCTCTCACAATCTGTCTTTTGTGCTGCTGTGCCTCCCACATCCCTCACTCCTCAACCCTGACTTATTCCATTTACTACATGGTCACCCACTCCTGAGTAGGTACACATCAGCTCCTGGGTGTTATCAGTCATAGGCAGTGGATATGTGCTCACTAATCACTCAGGGGATTGTCCCACCAGCAAGCACCCCCATCACACAGATGCCATACCAGGAACTTCCATCCTGTAGGGGTTGGGACCTTTCTCAGATCACTACAGGCTTATTCTCTCTGCTCCATCAGTTTAACAAAGAAAGTGAAATGAAAAGAGCTTTTTTCTGCAAATTAGGCATGCACACAGCTTTAGATACAAGAAATGCTTGTTTATGGATTGAAACATGATTTTAAGTGAGTGTATAGCAAATCAATGCACAACCAATTAATCAGTGAGTCAGGAGTTCATCAGTACTAAATGAAAATATAAGCCCACATTATAACCCAAAATCACTACTGCAGCTATGCTCAGCTCACCACTCAAATTTGACTCTCTTGTTGTTCAGCTAATCTCTTCCCTTCCATGAGCTGGGCCAAGTTCTTACACAATGGCTTGTAGATTAATTTGTTTCAAGATGGAACTTCTCTGAGAAAAATACTCAAACAGTTTCGAGTGTGACTAGTTCCTTTTCCAATCCCCCCCCCATCACACTTAGCTCTTCCTTTCATTGGCTAAGGTCATTTTTCCCACCTAATCCAGCTAACATAACCCTAAACTAAGTTGTCTTGCATCTGACAAAGTGGGATTTGTCTCTCATGAAAGCTCATGGGATAAATAAATTTGTTAGTCTTTAAACGTGTCACGGGACTCCTTGCTTTTTTAGCTTGCTTTGTTTTTGTTATTCATCCTCTTTATGCATGTGCTGAGAGACAGCTCTCTTTGACTGATCCCACTTGACCCATGTGAAATACATGTGAACATGTCTCATACAGGTACCCATGTATGATGCTGAAGGAAATATGCTACAATAACAATATAAAGTAGGTCATGAGCATTCAGCAAAAGACCCCCGATGGCATATATTGCCTTAAACCACAGAATTACACTGGGGTCGGGAACAGAAAAGTTACACAGATCACATTACAGGGATATGATGGAGTTAATCGCATCACAAGACTATTGGAATATTATTGTGTAAAACTCCTTTGCTGCTAAAAGATCATGCAAAATTCACAGAAAATTATACCCATAGACCCATGAAATAGGAAAGAGTGGCTACTTTAATTAACCAGGTTACACCCAGACCCCTATGGCCTAGGCAGGGGTGTCTCTGAACCCTACAGTGTAAATTGGGAAGAGGAAATGACTTTCTTCCAGAGCCCTAAGGATTGGGCATGGTTGGGGTTGCCTTAATGAGGATATGGCTAGAGCCCTATGGATCTGCGTAAAGCTGGGGTACCCTAGTGAATAGTAAACTCACAACTGACCATCTCCCTCCATGCTTCCCATCACAGTGACAACCTGTGCAGTTATGCCAGCTGGGATAAAGAGACAAAGGCCGTCAGTCTACAGGCTTCTGCACATGTGCTGGTCACTGAAGGGCAATCAGAAAGTTCCAGCTCCAGAAGTGTGATATTGGACCATGAGGGTCTTATGACTAAGCAGAGATCATCTGCACTGCTCTTTGGTGAGGGAGGCTACCAGGTGGCAGGGGGGCAGCTACTCAGTGTGTTAATTCTACACTTGAAATAAGGATGTGCAAGAGCCTGTCTGCACGCATGTCACAGTCTCAGGGATTTAGAAGAGGATGCATCAGCGTAGTAGCAGCAGAGGTTCAGTAACAGCAGAGTAGTTCAGATTCTGGGGGTAGTAGCAGAAGTTCAGATTCCATGTCAACAGGTAGCAGCACAGAAATGTAGGTAGATAAGTGAGCACGTCTAACCCTTGGGTCTTCTTTTCCATCTGGCGTTCAGCTGTGCGGCACCAGTCTAGCAAGTCTACAAGACTCACTTTCTCTTGACAGTCTGAGCCTCTGTTATCAGCGACTAATTTCTTTACTCTCAGGGGAGACTCTTAGCCTGAAATTCTCCAAGGTTTATCTTTTTCAATTCTGACTAGTTACAGAGCTTAGGAAATTGTTGTTGGCTTTTGGCCACCATCAGTCCTCAGGGACTGTATGATGGAATGATAAATGCCCTGACCAGCCCCCAAGTGTCAGATATAGGATTTATCCACTGATTTGGAGGTCACAGTAAGGAGATTTCCTCTCCTCTGCATCAAATTTTGGTGAGTTCTCTGCTTCTGTGACAATATTCATGTTAAAGGCTCAGAAATGGTTCAAGTGATAATGATCTGGGCAGAATTTCCCCAGTACAAAGAATTGAACTGTTTAGTATTCTCAGAAACAACAAAGAATTCAGCTGGTAAAATTGGAACTGATGCCTGGTTAGACAAAACTCTGGCTGAGAAGATTTAGTGGGAATGGTCCTGCTTTTAGCAGGGGGTTGGACTAGATGGCCTCATGAGGTCCCTTCTAACCCCATGATTCTATGATTTATTCTAAGTATTTTGTAAACATTTTTTTTTTATTTTTAAGATAATATTTTTCCCTTGTCTCCTACTGAGCTCATCTCTTTGTTTCACTCTGTTTCTTTATTTGGTCTGTGTGGTTTTTGTTTGTTTGTTTGTTTGTTTGTTTGTTGGTTTTGTTTTTTTGTTTGTTTTTTTTGTTTTTTGTTTTTTGTTTTTTTGTTTTTTTCTGTTATTTGCTCAGTTTTTCAAAACCAGCAGCTTTACTGCTTGTTAAGAGGTGTAGCCAAAGTCTCTGCAGTGTGTAAGTGCAATAACAGAGATTTCACAACAAGAATGGATCACACAGGGTTCTACCCAGTGGCCAGATTCTGCTCTCACAACCTCCAGAGTAATACCAGTGTCACTGAAAGAAAAAAAAAATCAGGGCCTCTGTTTTGAAATCCCCATCTTTCATGTCTGATCTCAGGATCCCACAAAATCTTGGGAAAACTCCTTCAGACTCTCTCAGCCTCTGACAGAGCAGTTCTCATTGTGTCAAGGATTCCAGATGTTGATTACCATAAGTCCACGCTTATGTTCCCCTGTAGGGGTGAAATCTCCAGTCCACCACGATGAATGACCAGACTCCCATCAGGGACAGGATTTCACCCTAATTCCACATTTAGGGACTTAAGTAAAAAGCCTGATTTTCTCTGGCCATGAGCTTCCATTGACTTCAACCAGAGATGTTCTGAAACCTCCAAGGACGGCTGAGCTTATTAAAATCTCAAAGGAACTGATGGGAAAGAAGTTGATATCTTTCAGTAATATCCTAGAAGTTCAAAGGTTTGCAGGGAGGGAGTGAATTGCTGCTCTCTGTGGTCCCCTGTTCCTCTGACTCTGTAGAGATGAGAAGCATCAAAGTGCAGTAAAAGAAAGCATTTTTCTGGCTTAAATGAAACCAGGCAGGGTTTGAAATCTCCTTGGGGGAGAGCAAGGAATATACAGTGTCTGCGTATATTGAGGGGGAGGTTATGCAATATCCAGATCTCAGTGGCAGAAAGTCTGGAAACAGCATTTAATAGACAGTGGACAACATCCTACCTATTCACACTCCCAAGATGTGTAACCAGGCCTCATGCAACCTCCCGGGCCAGTGAATGTCTCAGACTGTAATATAATTTGGATATACTGGAGTAGACTGCATCTGACACCTTACTTCATCCAACTCATCCCTCCTCCTGTGACCAGACCCACAAGTGCTTTGTGACAAATTCAATTGTTGCCAACTTAGAAAAGAGACATCAAGAAGTAGTTGATGGGTTCCTAAATGACAGAATTAGGCTCATGCTTTAGGCTTTTTTTCAGGAAGAGTTACTGGTACTGGCTATTTTACCTGTATGCCGTCTGCTGCCCGCCCGCTGATTCTGCCCATCTCTCCTTCCCTGAACATGCTGAGCTGCTGCTGGGATTCCCTTCATCCCCACAAAGGCTGTGCAAGCTGGTCCTACACACCCCTTCCCCCTTGCAAGCAGACCCAGAGTTTAAGGTGGGCTATGCAGATATTTCTCTGCACTGTCACTGGGTGGTGTGTCCAGCACCTGGTGTTGGCCATGGATGAGTGTGGACACTGTGTGACAGGGCTGGGGGTTGTGGGGAGAGCAAGTGGGGACACACAAACAGTTGGGCAGCACTACTGAAATTCAAATGTATTTCTGATTGATGTTCTCAAGCTAGTGCTGGGATCTTTCCTGAACACGAGTGCGTCTGGACTGGTCTCAAGGCCTGCTTACAATTGGAAGGCCCTGCTTACCCCACAAAACCTTGTATTGCATCCTGGCTGCTGTGTTTATTTGTTGTGGCTCCCAGGTCTTTTTTTAATATTCTCAAATGTTTAATTATACGTCTTCAAGTGTTTCACCAGTGGAGAGAAGCACTGATGTTTGTTCCTCAACTGGTTCTGTCTGCCATCGTATCACACCATGCACATGGCCACCTTCCTATTCCAGGCTGCCCTGATTCCAGAGGTACACTGAGAGGCAATGTCTCCCATGTATTTCACAACCAAAACTGGGTCCCACATCTTCCATGCTTCCCCAAGTTTCCCAGAACTTTTCCCCTGGAGAGGTTGGGTGCATCCCCATACATGCAGTGTGGGGTTTCTTGGATTTCTGCACAGGAACAATGAGAAAACTGAGAAGTATGCAGACTCCATATAGAGACTTTGTAATTCTGGGTCATGTCAGTAGTGACATAAATACAGCTGCATTAGGCAAGAGCCCCCAGTGGCTGTCTGAGACAGTGAGCCACTGGGCCATGGATGCTAAAACCAGGACTCCCTGGGATACTCAGTTAGCCATTAACAGGAGAATTGTACATACATGCCTCAGAGTGGAGATTTGATGGGGTCACACCAGTGTTTTTATTTATTTATTTTCCCCCCACACACATTGGCCATGTTCATCCAGGCTGTGTGTCACAGGATACCTCAGCAGTGTGAAACTATACCTACAGTATAATTTTTATCTTCAAAGTTCTTTCTTTCTTTCTTTCTTTCTTTCTTTCTTTCTTTCTTTCTTTCTTTCTTT
>ML682096.1:1282076-1321136 GCA_007922195.1 Podocnemis expansa
ATTATTATTATTATTATTATTATTATTATTATTATTATTATTATTATTATTGGCTGTGCTGAATGATATGTGGTTCTCCACAGTCATATTTTATGGATGGTTGAAAATGGTAGCATGAATGTTGAGAGACAAATGAAAGCTAATGATGGAGACTTTCCAAGCTTCAAACTAAATAAAGTTCTCACAAGACAGGACTAAGGATATCAGCAGAAGTGGTACTGATATTGGAAGGAAGAACAGGTGCAGGACTGACTGAGGAGCAATGCAAAGTGCATGGGGCAAGGTGTGCTCCATCCAAATCACAGTAGAGTGGTGAACATTATATTCCTAGTGAGCAAATGCTGTTTTGTTAATTGTTAATAAAAAGAGAATTAGAATATTATTGTGTAAGGCTCCTTCAGTGTTAAAAGATCTTGCAAACCCACAGAAAATTACACCTGGAGACTTACAGACTGGGAAAGGGTGAGTACTTCAATAAACCCAGCTATACCCAGAACACTCTTACCTGTCTAGGATTGACTGTGAGCCTAGACTGTAAATTGAGAGGGTGAAGTGACTTTCCCCCAGATCCCTAATGATTGGGAACTGCTGAGGGTTCCTTAAACAGAATAGGTCTTGAGCCCTACATCTTCGTGTAAAGGTGTGCTGTCCTAGTGCGTAGATAACAAACTCACCTCTGATCATCTCCCTCCACCCTCCTTACCTCAATGACAGCCTGTGCAGTTATTTTAGCCAGGACAAAGGGATAAAGACTGTGAGTCCAAAGCTTTCAAAGCATATGCAGATCACTGAATGGGGTGCGGGCAGTCAGGAATTTGCACTTCCCCAGCTAGGATATTACAGCCTAACAATTTTTTATGACTAGTTTGGTACAAGTTGTATTTCTCTATGTTAGAGAGAGGCTACCGGATAGGAGGGACTCTTATGGGGTATGGAAGTCTGACACTGGAAACAAGGATGGACCAGAGCCTGTCCACACACGTCACTGTCTCAGGAATTTAGCAGAGGTACCATGAGCCCAGAGAAGCAGCAGATATTCAGATTCCATGAGAATGAGCAGTGGCACAGAAATGCTGATACACAAATGAGTACATTTAATGTGTGACTTTTTTTTTTAATAATTTTCTTTGGTTTTTAGCTATACAGGACCACTTTATGAAGACTACAAGACACATTTGGCTTTGACAATCTGAGCTTCTGTTAACAGTGAATCATTTCTTCACTCCTGGGGGAGGCTTTTACACTGAAAGTCCCAAGGGTGAATTTTTGACAAATACAACTGCTCACACAACTCAGGGAATAGTCCCAGTGCCCTGGGCAACCTGAGAGTCCTCAGGGACTGTAGGGGGAATCATAAAGGCCCTGCCAAGACCTGCAAGTGTCAGACGTGAAATTAGGACACTGACTCTGAAGTGACAGTAAGCAGATTTCTCTCTACTGCATCGGATGTCACTGAGTTGCCTGTTTCTGTAATAATGTTGGTGGTAAAGGCTCAGCTACAGCTCAAATGAAGAACAATCCTTTCTGGAATTCCCAACTACAAAGAATTTGAGTCTTCAGCATTCTCAGAAACACCAAAGCGTTTAGCTGGTAAAAAGAGAACTAAACATTTTTTGTAAATGTTTTGCGTATATAATTGCTTTTAAGATCATTTCCTTGTCTCTTACTGTGCCCTTCTCTCTGTCTTACTAACTTCCTTTATTTGGTGTGTGCGCCCCTGTCCCTGTTCTCTCACATTTCCTACCCAACAGCTTTACTGCCATGTTAAGAAGTGTAACCAGAGCCTCTGCAGTGCACAGGTGTGATACCAGAGATTTTGCCAAAGGAACGGATCATGCTGGGTTTTATCCAATGAACAGATTCTGCTAGATATCACTCTAACAAGGGCATCGCTGAAAGAAAAATCAGTCCCCTGTGTTTTGAACTCCCCAACTTTCAGGCCTGGTCTTAGGGTGCCACATAAATTTGGGGGTTCTCCACACTCTTTCAGGCCCCTGACAGATCAGCTATTGCTGTGTCAGGGCCACCAATCATCATAGCCAGAGGAGGGAGCCTAAAGACCCACCCTGAGGGTGAAATCTTGGTTACACTCAGATCTTTGACCAAACTCCCATCAGGGCCAGGATTTGTACCATAAATCCAGATGTAGAGACTTAAGTAAAAAATCTGATTTTGTCCAGCCATGAGCCTCTAGTGAGTTCAGTTAGAGTTTTCTTGTGGCCTCCAGGAATGTCTTGGCTCATGTGGATCAGAGGAGAATTGACTGGAAAGTAGACGAAATCTTTAGTAATAGTTTTGAGGTTCAAAATAATTGTTGAGAACATAGTGACTTCTCTCTGTGTTCCCATGTATCTCTGCTTCTGTAAATGATGAGAAGCACCAAAGTGTATTATTCGGGCATTGATGTGTTATTCATCTGTCTGAGCACCACAATTAGGACAGCGTTAATGGAGTGATCAGGAAAATGCTGACCCATTGGTTTTAGAGTGTTGTGATTTCTGATGTCAGATTTGTTCCCATTTATTCCTTTGTACAGAGACAGTCTTGTTTGTCCAATATATAAGGCAGAAGGGCATTTCTTGCACATGACGGCATAAATCACATTTCTGGATGAGCAGGTGAATGAGCCCTTGATGGAGTATCTGGCTTGATCAGGTCCTGTGATAGTGTCTTTTGTGCAGGTATGTGGGCAAATTTGTCCACATGGTTCGCTGCAGGGATATGTGCCTGCTTTAATAGTTCTGTTAGATGAGTATCTGCTTAAGGCTGAGAGGTTATTTGTAAGCAAATCAAGGTCTGCCTCCCATGGCTTCAGAGTAACACATAATTTTGCTTTTCAGGACTAAATAAGAACTTCCGATTTTTTATTTCATTACAACAGGTGATTTGACCTCATCTTTTTCTATATACTGTTCCCCAGTGTTTGAATCTTAACAACTGCTTTGATTTGCTGTTACAGTATGACCTGATCCCATGACTTACATTTCCCTCCGTTCATTTTCCTCCCATTCTGTAAGTTCCACATCTTCAGAGCATCTGATGAAGTGAACTTTTTCTCTCTTGAAAGCTCTTGCAATAAATAAATTGGTTAGTCTTTAAGAGTGCCACAGGACTCACTTTTTATCGTGCTGAACTAGAGAAACGTGGCTACCCCTGTGTAACAGAGGAACAGATAGTGTTTGTTTAGGGCGGGGATGGGGAAGTACAGTAACCAAATATCAGGGGTGGAAAAACAGCACTAAATAGGGAATGGACATCCTGAGTCACTCACCCACCAAAGGATTGTAACTAGGCCTCCTGTAATCTCCTGGGCCAGCAGGTTTAATATAATGTGAAGAGATTACAATATTGGTAGGTTTTTCTCTGACACTTTCCTCTATTCATCCCATTGGTCCTCCTGTGACCAATCCCACACCAGCCCCATGGCAACATCAGCCAATGTGGAAAAGCAACATTAGGAAATTCTGTCTGGGTTTCTAACTCACAGGAATGTGTTCAAGTTTTGTGTTGTTTTGAGGATGACTTACTAGCGCTGGCTCCTTTTTGCCTCCATGTCTGCTACACCTTCCCCTCTGGTCTGTCCCTGTCTCCTTCCCTGCACATGTTGAGCTGCTCCTGGGATTTCCTCCACTGGAAACGCTGTGCAGGCTACTAATTCTCCATCCCTCCTTTCCCCAGTGTAGGCAAACCAAGAATTTAATCTAGGCTGCCTAGATATTTATATACAAGGTAACTCTGTGGTATGTTTGGCACTTGATGTTTTTTCTCCTTGAGTGGAATCACAGTGTGGCACATCTTGGGGCTGTGGGGAGAGGGAGTGGGAGTACAAGGACAGTTGGATAACGCTACTGGAGTTCAGATATCTTTCTGATTGTCATTTTCTGGCCAGTGATAGGCAGTGAGTGTGTCAGGGTTGAGCCTGTTTGCCCTGGCAAGGCTAGAACTGCAGCCTGGCTGTCACAGCCTTTACTCTTTTGTTTTTGTTTGTTTGTTTTTAATGTTCTTCAATATTCAGTTATGCTACTGCAGGTATTTCACCAGTGGAGAGATTTACTGATCTTTGCTCCTCAGGTGGTTCAATCTGCCAGCATATCTCACTCCATGTGTATCATTTCCTTCCCCATCTCAGACTGCCCTGCTTCCAAAGGTACAATGACAGCTTATTTCTTCTCCACCTTGTACTGTTACCAGTGGCTCCCAGAACCTCCGTCCCACAAAGAACTTTTTACCTGGAGGAGATCGCTGCCCCTTCTACACACTCTGTGAGGTTTTGTGGGTGCTATACAGGAAAACCAAATAAAAGCTTAGAAGTATGCACATTCTGTACTGGGACTTTCCAAATCTTGGTCAGTGATGAAGTAAATCAGCTGTCATGTACAGGAGCCCCTGGCCCTGTCTGACAAAATGATTCACTGGGACAAAGATGCTAAAGCCAAGACTCTCTGGAATCATTTGCCAGCTACCTCAGTCAGCTGTTAATAGTGTCAGTTGTACATACATTCCTCGGGTCTGAAATTTTATTCAGTCACATCAGTATTTTTCTCAACTTAAATGTTCATCCAGATTGTGCCTCATGGGATACTTCAGCAGTGTGAAAACACACCTAGAATGTCATTTTAAAAGATGAAAAATCACATATTTCCTTCAATAATGCTCAGACACCAGTTTGCAGATTAAATATGTCCATCTAATTTCTCTGTATGCTGCAGGGATGGGTTCACAGATCTGTGGGCCAAAAGGAACCATTTTGATCATCTAGTTAGTGTGATCTCCTGTGTAGCACAGGACAGAGACTTGCCACAAAGGAACTCCTAGAGCAGAGCTGTTAGAGAAATATCCAACCTTGATTTAGAAATTCTCTGTGATGGAAAGTCTGCAAAGACCCATGGTAAATTTCTCCAATGATTAATTACTCTCTCTGTTTAAAAAGTGCACGCCTTATTTTTGGTAACAGTTTGTTTAACTTCAGTTCCCCATCATTGGATAATGCTAGAATTTCTATGCTAGCCTGAAAAAGTCTACTATTCAATATTTGTTCCCTATGTTGGTAGTTGTAGCTATGAAAACTCAGCCCTTAACCATAACATTTAAATTAATTAGATTGAGCTCTTTGAGTCAGTGACTGCAAGGAAGGATCTAATCTTTACACATTCTTGTGCTTCTTCTCTGACCAGCCTTCAGTGTATCAACACTCATCTTAACATTCAAAACCAAAACTGAACACATTATTTTGGAAGAAGTTGTGGTAGTGTCAAAGGAAGATGCAAACTAACTTTTCTACATTTACCTGGAATTCCTTGGTTTATCATCACAGGATCACATTAGCTCTATTTGCCACAGGGTCACAGAGGGAGCTTTTCTTTAGTTCATTATGCCTTCGGTCTCCCAATAATGTTCACAGTCACTCCTTCCAATATTAGGGTTGCCCATCACATAAGCATGGCCTACCTGCATTGTTCTTACCTGCATTGACCCCTGCTATAGATAATGCACCTCCCAGAGAGGCAGTAACTAGGTTGATGGCAGAATTCTTTCCTCAAACCAGTGTTGTCTACACCAGCAGTTAAGTTGACTCCATTCTGTCACTTGGTGTGATTTTACACACCTCTTAGCAACAAATTTTTGCCATTGTAAATTTTCAGTGCAGATCGCCCCTTATTTCGGACACCCATGTTAGCAAAGGAATAAGCTACATGAATATAAGGACTGATCTATACTAGAAAATTAGTTCAACCCAGCTACATTTCTCAGGAGTCCCCATATAAGCAGTGCTAGGTCAACAGAAGAGTTCTTTTACCTACCACTTCTTGGGGATGTGGATTAACTACAGTGACAGGAGACACCCCTCCGTCAGTGTAGGTTGTGTCTACAACGAAGCATGACGAACAGTCCTGCTGAGAAATTTGTGTGTACTCAAGCTTTGGGGCCTGTAGTAACTTTAGTTGGGTATAACTGTCTACTCCAAGGACTGACCAGTGTAACGAGGCAGGTCGACCTTAACAGAGCAGGTCAATTGGTGGAATAACTGCATGGAGAGCAGGGTTGCATGTTCAGTGCTTCTTAGAATTATGTGTTTGCCTAGCTCTACTGGAACACACACTGTGCGCTTCATCCCACTTTACCAGCCAGTCACACCACTCCAAATCAGTGACCTGTCCTTTCCAGTATTTACAATCCCCATTTTTTCATGGTATTGGCAAACTTTAGCAGTATTCTAGAACCAGAATGGTAAGTACCTCAGTTGCTGCTGACCAGCGTCTATGGTAAGCTTTCTCAGTTAACAGGGCAGAATATCATAAAGACTGTATTGCGTATGTCTTAAAGAGACCTGGGTGCCTTCAAGAAAGTGTCTCGCCACAAAAACAGAAGTGAAGTAAAAGTGCAGAATGTCCCATGCTGGCATGGAAATGTCTGTTTACATGGGGAAATCTTGACTCCTTTCCAAAAGAGGTATTGCACCATGGATTAGATCTATGGTCCATCCAGTCCAGTGACCTCTCTTTGTTGCAGGTAACTCCAGAGCTTTCAAAGAAGGTATTACAGAATAAGCTGATCTTCATGAGGGTGTTACCTTAATGTCTGACAGCCAGAGATTGTCTTGTGCCATGAAACTCATGAGGATAAAGGCTTTTCAACATATTTATTTAGCTGTAATTAGTATAATGAATGATTCTTACTATCCATGTATATGTCCAAAAACTTTACTGTTCTTGCTTATCTACTCTCATCAGTTTTATTGTGTGGCAATATGTTCCTATGTCTAATTAGGCACTGAGTTAAGAACACAAAGATTTAATTTTTATTGACTTTTCATTTGCAATGTTTCAGTTAATTGACTTTCTTCTTGATTTTATGTTAGGATACAAGGATAACATATTCTAGAGATGCTCCTTCCTAGTCAGTATTTTACAGACTTTTCTCAGATCCTGTCTTTGTTGCTTCCTTCTAACTTCATGATCTCAGTCTTTTCAACCTCTCTCCTTGTGAGAGTTTTCCCCTGGCTCTTGCTCTTTCTCATTGATCTTCCCTGAATTGCTCTAGTTCAGCAATATCCTTTTTGAGAAACATGTTCAGTACTGCAATGAGGTGACTGGAGGAGGCTGAAGCATTGATTAATTGATCTCATGGCGTTGTGTTTTCCATATTACTCCCAGGTGTGCCTGTCCTGAGTTAATTCACTTAAATTAGGAACTTGTTTGAGGAGATCATCTTTTCCCCACAATGGACATATATATTGCACTGATTGACAGTGGCAGTCTTAGGTCATCTGGGACCCTATGGGAACTAAAAATCTGAGGGCTATCATGGGCCCCCATATTGGAACTAAACAAAATTAAAGCATAACTTTTTTTTTCTAAATTCCATATATGAAATCTGAAAGCAGTATAGGGTTTCCAGATGATGAATGATCAGTGATCAATTTAATCAACAATCAGATGGTGATTATAATGTGTAAAGTACCTATCTAAAATGTCATTTTCATCTTGTGAGTTAATTGAAATTTTGTCTCAATGATAAATGTGGCTTAAGACTCTAATGCTGTATTCACACGTAAATTGTTATTTTGAAATAAATTATTTCAAATGAAATTCTTATTTCGAACTAACTTAATTGAATTAAGAAAACACTGAATCAAAATAAGGGAAACCCTCAAAGCAAAATAGTGTGCCCTGTGTCTGGACTTGCTATTTCGCTTCAGGAGAGGGGCAGCCTGGGAGATGTGGCAACATGGCCCCCTGGCAGGGCCATGTTGCCAACCAATCCCCTGCCACTGGATCTCCAGAGCTAGTGGCAGGAGAAAAAAATGAGGGGTTGGGGGTGCACAGATGGGGAAGCCCCTCATCCCTGCCACTTTCCCAGTGGTGGGGAAAGGATCCGGCTGCCCCTCTTCCCTGCTGCTTTCCAGGAGTTGTGGACATGGATCTCCTAGCCCCCTGCTAGCCCTCTTTCCCCACGCAGCGTGAGCACAGGGGCATGGGGCTAGGGGCCCGATGGGGCTGGGAGCATCTTGCTGGGCACCACAGATGTGAAATCAACCAGGCTGCAGAGTCTGCCAGGGGCTGGGGGAGCCCGCATCTCCCCTGGCCACTTTCAGGTGGCCAGCGGATAGGGGACTGGGGCACCCTCAAGAGCTCAGCCCCTGCTGCCATGCCAGCAGCAGAGGGACTGGGGCACCCTGAAAGCTCTGTCCCCGCCACACAGCCAGCAGTTGCCGAGACTGGGCAGTGGGGAAAGCTGGCTGCCAGACCCACCACCCACCTGGCTCCCAGCAAGCTGGGGCAGCAGGCAAAGCTGGCCAGGGTGCTAAGGGGCGGTGGGACTTCATCCCAGGGTAACATGCACCCTGGGAGGAAGGTCAAAGCCTGTAATCAAAACAGCCATTGTTTCGAAATAATGCCTTGAAACGGTGTTGTTTCGAAACAACCCTTTCGAATCAACAGCTATTTTGATTACAAGGAAGGTTTTATTGTTCCAAAATGATGGGACCTTATTTTGAAGTGGCGGGGCTTGTCATTTTGAAATAAAGAAATGTCGTTCGGACTTGTCAACTTTTATTTTGAAACAACAGTGCTTGTTTTGAAATAAAAGCCTTGTGTGAACACAGCCTACAAGTTCACTTTACTTATCAATCTGTTGTTACATTTAATATAATTTCTTAGATGTCAACAGTTAGCACAGGGTGTCTTGTTCACTGGAAGAACAGCTAGGGTGCTAAATCTCTTTTGCATCATAGCAGACCATAGGTTTGTCTTCACTGGTTTTCACTGGGAGAAGCTCCACTCTGCAGCTGCAACAGTTATGGGGCAACTTTACCCATGATTCTGGGGACTACTTAGGCACCTAAAAGCTCTACATCTCTTTTTAGAACTGAAATATTAGAAATTTAGCTGACATGAGCATTGTATCTAGTAATGCATATAAATAAACAAACCACAATTAGGCCACATTTTAAATTTATTAATAAAACAATCAGGAAATAATACATCAGAAATTCCAAATCCCAACTCTGACTAGGGAGATAAGAACACCAATTTAGGTAAAGAAGAAGAAGAAGAAGAAGAAGAAGAAGAAGAAGAAGAAGAATTTTACTATAGTTGGTAACTGCTTACTGTATGTTCTTTACTTTTCTGCATTTCCCTAAGAGTAGATAATAGAAAAGAAAATGAGTACTTCTACCTGTAATTTGTTTCACTTTCAGTATCCTAGTTAAATGCTCCAATGTATAGGTTGCAAACCCTGCACAGGAATCTTGATTTACAAACAATTTCCAGCCAGTTACATCACCATTTTAAAATGTTTAGAAATCTTCTTTGCAGTCTATGGTTTTATAACTTTGTTAAAAAAAATTAATAACGAGTCATGCTGAAATTATGGGTGCGGGGCATATAGCATCCCTCTGACTTGAAGTGGTTTCCATTATATAAAAAGAAAGAAAAAATGGTGTCATGTTCCCTAAATTATTCTTGTATATGATATTTTTTAATTATCTTTCCATCTTGAAAGAAATTTCCAGATGGTGTGCTGCAACTTCATCTTCTTTTACCTAACGTAAATCAGCTAATGCTGAACCACACAGTAAAATGAATATTTAAAACTTTCTTTAAAAAGTGTGTTAATTAATAAATGAAAAATAATAAAATTAATGCTCACTCAAAAAAAACCCCAGAATATTAAAAAATGTCTTTAATAATCACTCTCTAAATCATGAATAAATAATAAATATTAGCAGCATAAATCTATAATGAACACAATTAGGGAGCAAAATCTTGCAATTCTTTCATAAGGGGCTTGGGTTGATGTGCACTAAAAAGTTTATACAAATAATTGTAAATAAGTGGAAAAAAGATTTCTAGTAAAAAGTAAACTCCAAATTTCTAGTAAAAAATAAACACTGAACTTCAACAAAATTCACTGAAGTATTCAGGGGTATAAGTCTCTCGCCTCTCAAAAATATTAAAATATGAAATAAGTTAAAACATTACTTACCAAAAGAAAGACATGCAGCACAGACATCTCACACAGCTATAATGGCTTTTTAAAGGCAACACTGAATTTGCATTTAATAGCCCATAATGACCTACTTGATAACCTGAGCTAACCAAAGCCCATTGTAGGCAAACGGGAAATTATCACAAGTGGATTAGAAAATGTGCAAATAAATGACCACATTGATGAAGTGAAAAATGAGAGCATTGGAAATTTCCTATTAGTGTGCTCTCTAAATTGGTGACACAAAGAGCTTGCCCCTGCCTTTTTAGCCTGTCAGTCAGAAAGTGCTGGGCAGATTATTGTGAAATCTGCAATTCTGATGAAGCACAGATCCTGATGATCGTTTGCCTAGAAGAGGCAGGATTGAAGAATACTGAGATTGCAAACCTGCTGGCTGTCCTAGATTGGAAAAAAAAAAAAAAAAAAACAAACCTCTAATTTTCTATATTTTCATTTCTGTCTGCCGAATTGAGGATGGGGCCCTTTATTTCATGGGACCTTCGAAAGTCACATGCTTCACCTACCCCTAAAGCTGCCACTGCTCATTGATATTGAATGTCATTTCCTATCACATTGATTGATTCCAGAGGGGTAGCTGTGTTATTCTGTATATAACAAAAACAACTAAACTACTGAGGCACATTAAGGACTAACATTTTTTTTGGCATAAGCTTTTGTAGGCTGAAACCAATTTGTTACATGCAAAAGTCCAGATCTGAAGTGGGTTGCAGCTCATGAAAGCTTATGCCCAAACAAATTTGTCAGTCTTTAAGAGGCCATGGAACTTTCATTGTTTTTGCTATTTTCCATCATAATTCTCACTCGCGGGGATTGGTTAGCTCAATCTATGGACGTATCTTCACTGCCCATGGTCTAAAAAATTTGCTGTCATATTCAAACTTTGTTACATCATTACTAACGGCCTCTTAATAGATTGTTAGGAAATATAAAATATTTACTCTGCTATTTGTTATCAAAGTGTGTACCCTCCCCCATTCACTGTGTTTCTTCCTCTTCACAGGCATTCTGAGCATTTAAAAGCCTGAAAAGTGCTTCAGTTCCTACATGACAACTTTCAATCTCACCTCCTCTAACCCATCGCAGTTCATCCTAAATGGCATCCCTGGGCTGGAAGCTGCACACATCTGGATTTCCATCCCTTTCTCTATGTTCTATATCATTGTCCTGCTGGCAAATTTAACAGTTCTGCTTGTTGTTGTCAAAGAGCAAACACTACACAAGCCGATGTACCTGATGTTCTGCATGCTGGCACTCACAGATATAGTCCTCTCCACTTCTGTTGTGCCGAAGGCACTGTGCATATTTTGGTTTGGTTTCAAATACATCACTGTGGAAGGCTGCCTCACTCAGATGTTCTTCTTTCACATGATTAGTGGGATGCACTCAGCCGTCCTGGTTATGATGGCCTTTGATCGCTATGTTGCCATATCTGAACCTCTGAGATACACATCCATCCTCACCAACACACGGAGTGCTCAGCTAGGGATATTGGCTTTGACACGATCTGTTCTTTCTGTTTTGCCAGTGATATTGCTGCTGAGGAGACTGCCACTCTGTGCCAATCGCATTATACAGCACACATACTGTGAGCACATGGCTGTTCTGAAGTTGTTATGTGTGGACACTACAGTCAACCAGAGGTACTCGTTAGTGTTAATACTTTTTGTCATTATCTTAGATTTGACACTCATTGGCCTCTCCTATGTTCTGATTATCAGAGCTGTCCTCGGGATCTCCTCCAGGAAAACCCACCAAAAAGCCCTCAACACCTGCACAGCCCATATCTGTGTAATAATGATGTCTTATACTTCCTCCCTGTTTACCTCCCTGACACACCGGTTTGGTCAGGGCATTGGTGCCCACATTCACATCATCTTGGCTAACCTCTATGTTGTCATCCCCCCAATGCTGAACCCTATCATTTATGGGATTAAAACCAAAGAGCTCCGTGACAGGGTGGGAAAATATATTTCCAGAATCGGATCACCTAGGATGACAGACTTTAAACCTGAGTGATGCAGGGAAGAAAGGAAAATTGTCTTACCCTTGCTTCCAGCAACATTCTTATTCCTAAGATGGTGACACCAACACCTTCTGCAAACCTCTCTTCTGGAAGTCTGTTGAAAGAGAAGTCAAAGAAGGAATAGGAAATTTTGAGGTTTCCTGCATCTGAAATGTCCAAGTTTCCAGGAAAGCTCTTTAGGGGATAGTGTAGAATCCTGCAGTACCTCATATGACTGCAGGTCCTGCTATCACTCTGCCGCTGCTGATACTTCAGATATCTCCTTAACCCCTACCACCAGGTGTGTACAGCCCTTCTGCACACTCCCAGCTGCCCAGGGCTAACAGCCATCACTGTAAGGAAATGAACAAAACACGAACCTTATGCCTTTTATTACATATTCACACCTCCTGTGGTTTGAAAACCAGTGCTCTAAATTGATGCAAATGGAAGAAACTGTTGTTGGAACATTTGACCATATTTTCCTACAGCTCCTGGTCAATCTTAGGGAAGTGTTCAGGGTATTTTCCTGGATATCTTGAGCTGATCAGCAGCTCCCTGTAAGCTTTACAAGCAGTTGGAAGGACAACAATTTGTTCTGTAAAAGGCTCTTTTCAAACATGTTGATTTAGAAAAAAAGCTTTTAGAATTGACACCTCTTGATGATCCTCACTTGGATTTTCAGAAGAATGCCACTGAGTAGCCAGGGGTAAGCCCTCTGATATGCAAGGGGTTTGGTGGCAATGGATACAGAGTCCTCTCATGCCGCAGGGCTCTAAGTGAAATACTTTGCAGGATTTTGGTACTTAGAAAGCAGAGGGATGAGAAGGCATTCCTCCTTGGGCTACTTCCATCTACCTCCTTGTGATTGCCACATGACTGTCATCTGGCGTACAGAAGACTTAGGTCGGTCCGCATACCCCAGGCCACCTTGTGGCAGCTGTGTGCAGGGGGACATTTCTCCCTTCTTCTTGAGTGGCGACTGCCTCCTCCTCCTCAGTGATTCCAAGGGCTCCCCTATACTGGGGTACTCAAAACTAGAACATAAAGGACTCAGAAAATTCCACAGCTTGTATGATAGGAGAAGCCTTCCTTTCAGGATGTCTTTGCAGAAGGCCTCACTTTCCTCAGTGATGGGAATTTGGAGCATTTTTTTTTTTTTTTTTTTAGGGAGGAGTTTCTGCTTCCCTTCAACTTCTCTTTTCTGAAGTACCATTAGCAGATCTGTTCTCCTTCCTGGCCTGACCCCACATGAGATGCTCCCCGATTTTTGGAATCCTGTTGATGAATTTGCTATAGGTACAGTATGTTGGTGCTGGCTGACCCCAGAGCAGTTTCTTCCACCGTGCTGCCAAAGGTTGGGTTTGTGTACGCCATGGCACACCTTTATGAACCTGATTAAAAAGTGCACTTCTCCTTTCACAAGAGCTTTTCCGCAATCTTGATCTGCTTCCCCAATTTTCCTTATTATTTACTTGTGGCAATTTTGGCTCCATTGAGTTCATTAGGAATCATAGCTAGCAGTTCAGTGGTGTGGAGGAGCCACATTGACACTTTCTACAGGTTTTTCTCTTTGGATGTTAACAAACTTGAAACAGTATTTTCCATTTCCAGAATCTTCTTTGGAGCAAAATGAGAAAAACAAAGCTAACATTTTCCATTCATATCCTGAGGTCCTGCGTGCTTCAACCACATGTTTGAGAGAAGTGTTTTTACTGTCCACAATTAAAGATGGATATTTACACACTGAAGTGAGGTCAGGGAAGAGTCACAAGAATCTTTAAAAGATGAGAAATCCTGCCCTATAGTGATAGCCTTAAAGAGTTCAATCTGTTTAGTTTTACAGCCATGGCAAAGAGTTGACTTGATACCAGTCTAGAAGTACCCAGATAAAGAATAAATATTGAATGATGGCTATCAACATTAGCAGAGGAAAGTCAAACACCACTGAAAAGTAAGAAGCTGAAATTAGAGCAAATCTGACTATAAAAAATATATATAGGAAAAGTTTCTTTGCTGGACTTTATGATCCATGATTCCCACTAACATAGTTATTGGATGGTTGGAAATGGTAACAAGAATATTGAGAGGCAAATGAAAATGAAATAAGGAGACTCTTCAAGCTGTAGGCTACATAAAGTTCTCAGAAGACTGGATTGGTGATATCAGCAGAAGTGGAGGGAAGCCTGGGGGTGGAGAACAGGGTGCAGGACTGTGGACAGGCTACCTGGGAGAAGAATGGAATAGGGGAAACAGGGTGTAGAGTATCCAGATCACAGAGGAGTGGTGAGTATTCTGTGCTTAAAATGTGTATGCTGTCTTGGTAATCATTAATAAAGAGAGAATAAGAATATTTCTGTGTGAGCATCCTTCATTTTTCAAAGATGAAGGAAACTCACAGAAAATGGCACCTGGGGATGTATGGACTGGGAAAGGGTGAAAAAAAACAATTAGTCAGGTTCCACCCAGGGCCCCACAGCCTGGACTGAGCTTGTCCTGGGCCCTAGAATATACATTGTGAAGGGGAGGAGTGTTTCCTCCAGAGCCTTAACTACTTGGAAAGGGTGGGGGTGTCTTTACCAATTTATGAGTTGAGCCCTAAGGATGTAGGTAAAGGTGGGGTGCCATAGAGTGTGGGAAAAAACTTGCCTCTGATCATCTCCCTTCACCTTCCCTACTGCAATGACAGCCAGTGCAGTTACTCTAGCTGGGATAAAGAGACAAATGTCACCAATTCATGGGCTTCAGAGCAGATTCTGATCACTAAAGAGGGCTAATGAGTTGCACTTCACGAAGACAGGATATTGCACCATCAGAGGTTTAAGACTAAACTGTGACAATCTGTATTGCCCTCTGCAGAGAAAGGCTAACGGATGGGCAGGGCCTTCCCTAGGGGAATGTGGGGCTCAGGACCAATCAGCCTGTGGGGACGCCAAAATTCTTCTTGGAATAGGAGGTGGGGCTACCTTGTTCCAGAGACCATTTTTATGCTCCCATTCCACCCCAGGATGGCTGATCCTCCCCCGGGGCCAGGGTAGGCCAACTAAGAGGCTGGACCCATTCTCTGAGTCTCACTGTACTTCTCAGACAGCCTGCTGCCAAAGTCAGAGGGGGAAAGGGTGGGTTCCACCCAACTATGGTGCTGGGGTGGTCACCTCACTCACTCCACCCTCGAGACGGCCCTGCAGATGGGAGAGATTGTTACTCAATGTGGCAAAAGGATGCACCAAAACCTTTCCACGTGCATAACAGGGATTCAGCACAGATATCATGAGCCAGGACTAGCAGCAAATGCTCAGATTCGATGGCAGTGGGCACCAGCACAGACATGCTGATTGATGAATGAGCATGTCTCACCCTTGCCACTTTTTTTCTCTCTGTTTTTTTAGCAGTGGAGGATCACTCTGGCCAGTCTACAAGACACACTTTGCTTTAACCATCTGAGCTTCTGTTGTTGATGAACCATTTCTTCACTCGCAGGGAAGGCTCTTAAGTGGAAATTCTCCAGGGTCCATTTTAGTCAATCTGTGTTACACACAGAGCTCAGAGAATTGTCCTCAAGTCCTAGCCAACCCAACAGTCCTCAGGGACTCTATAGGGAAATTATATATATCCCTGTCCAGCCCGTCAAGTGTCAGGTGTGAAACTGGTGCAGAGATCTGAAGTCACAGCAAGCAGATTTCTGTCTGCTGAGCTGGATTTTGGTGAGTTCCCTGATTCTCTAATTATGTTAATGCTAAAAGCTCAGACATTATTCAACTGAAGAACAATCTGGGAAGGAATTCCCCCAATATGGAGAATCAAATTGCTTATTAGTCTGAAAAAGAACAAAGAATTCAGCTGGTAAAATTGAAACTAAAGATTTACAGTAAGTATTTTGGACACATATTTGATTTTAAGGTATTTTCTTGCCTCATTGTCTCCATCTCTTTGTCTCACTATGTTCCATTATTTACTCTGTGTGGTTTCTTCTCATAGTTCACTCAATTTTCCAAACCAGCAGCTTTACTGCCATGTTAAGAAGTGTAACCAAAGCCACTGAAATGTGTAGCTGTGATTCAAGGGATTTCATCACCAAAATGGTCACACAATTCAGTGGCCAAATACTGCTCTCACAATTACCTGATCTGTGTTAAGGGGATCACTCCAGCTTAACACTGGTGTCATTCAAAGAAATGTGTTTCAAAATCCCCATCTTTCATGCCTGGTCTCAGGATGCCACATAGCTTTGGGGATGCTCCTTCAGAAACTTTCAGGCTCCTGACAGAATGTCTCTCTCTGTGTCAGGACCTCCAGCTCTGATTACCACAAGATCCAGCCTAAATTAGTTCCAGTGAGATCAATGGCCAGGCTCCCATCAGGGCCAGGATATCACCCTAAATCCACTTTTAAGGACTTGAATAAATGCCCTGATTTTTCTTAGGGCCCTCCACTTACTTTCTGGTTTCCATCAGTTTTTATGAAGTATTTAACCAATTGTTTCATTAATAATATTACAAGATGAGTCTTCACCAATCCTAATGTATTGTAACCTAATCTTTTAAGGAAGAATACTCTGCCACCTTGTTTATGATACAAACAGAAAAAAAAAAGGACCAAATAGAAATTATTCAGTAGATAATAAAGAACTGGATACCATGAGGAAAATCCAGTAAGGAGTGTTGATTTTTCAACCACAATTGTTAATGTGTAATTCGTTTGCTGGACCAGATGCGCCACAGTTTATGGTGTCACTGCTGCCTCTGAGTCAGTGTGCACCACTTCAGAATTTCACAGTGAGAGAAGGCCTGTGGTTTTGATTCTTTGTTTTGATACAATTGTAACTACCTAAGTTATAAGAACACACTTAAAAATCATGGGATCAAAGACCTTTACAGGAAAGCCAAATTGTCTTTATTTTAACAATGTTTTTACCATCATTGAGGCTCCAGTGACTTCAACGATAGTTCTCCTGAGGCCTCCAAGGATGGCAAGCTCGTCTGGACCGGACAAGAACTGAAAGGAAAGTAGCAAAAATCATTAAGTAATGGCTTAGAGGTTCATAATGATTTCTGTGAGAGGTGAGGCTGCTCTCTATGCTCCCTGTTCCTCTAATCCTGTAAACGATAAGAAGTACCAAGTTGAAGTTTGAATTGAAAATTAAATCAGTCTTCTGAATTACAGGAAACCAGGCGGGGTTCAAAATCTCATGCGGGATGGGAGGGGGAATCGAACAACACACTATCTGTTGGAAGGGGGTGGGCAGCAGGACCTGCCATACCCAGATCTCAGTTTTGTAGTGTCTTGAAACTGGCAAAATGGGCAATGGATCCTGTCCAATTCACACATGAAGATGTGCAATCTCCCAGGGGCTTGCAGGTGTCTCAGACCATGATGTCACACGGAGACACTGAAGTAGATGGTCTCCGACATCTTCTTCCATCTAGCCCATCCTTCCTTCTGCGACTTATCCCACAACAGCCTCCTGGTAACTTCAGCAATTGCCAAAATGAGAAAAGCAAAATCAGGAGGTTTTCTCTGGGCTTCTAACTGCCAGGAATATGCTAAAGATTTGTGTCATTTTGAGGCAGTTACTAGCACAGGCCCATTTAAATCTCCATGACCTCTCTGCCTTCCGCTTGGGTCTGTCCCTCTCTCCTTCTTTGTACATGCTGAGCTGCTGCTGGGGATCCCTTCATCTCCCACAAAGGCTTCCCTGATGCAGGCTGCCGCAGAGTGAAGTCTTGGCTGTATAGATATTTCTGTGAGGTGTGACTGTGTGGTGATAGTGTGATCTGAAACCTTGTTTTTTTGTCCCACGAGTCAGTGAAATCAAAGTGTGGAAGGGCTCAGTGTTTTGGGTAGAGGGAGTGGGTGGGCGTAGATAGGCAGGTAAACAGTATTAATAAAATTCAAATTTCTCTCTAATCACTCTTCGCAGGCCAGTTCTGGGAGCTTTCCTGACTGTGAGTGTGTGTAGGCTGGTCTCAGAGCCTCTTTCCCCTGGCAATCTTACAATTACCACCTGGGTGTCACAAACTATACTCATTTTTGTTTCCCTTTTCTTTAATGACCTTTAATGCTAAATTATGCAAATATAGGCATGTCACTTGTAGAAGGAAACACTGGTGCTTCTTGGCTGCTTCAATCAGACATAGCATCTGACACCATGTTTATCATCTTCCCCATTACAGGCTGCCTCAGTTTCAAAGGTACTTTGACATCCAAGGTCTTCTCTATGTTTAACAGTCAAAAGTCACTCCCAGAACCTCCAAGCTGCCAGAGGGTCCCCAGAACTCTTCCCTGGAGGGGTTCATTGCCCCTCAACTCACACACTGTCTGGGTTTACTAGGACTGCTGTGCAGGAACCAGGAAAAAGTTGAGGAATGTGCACATTATTTACTGAGACTTAGTAATACTGGTTCATGTCAGGGGTGATGTAAATTTAGCTGCCATGTGCAGGAGCATCTATCTGCTATCTGACATCATGAGCCACTGGGATATAGAAGGTAAACCCAGGATTCTCCAGAATCATTTCTTAGCCTGCTCCATTAGCCATGAATAGAGACAGTTGCACACACCTCCTCTTGGGTCACATTATTATTTTTCTCACTGAAATCTTCATCCAGGCCATGTGTCATATGATATCTTGTCAGTGTAAAAAGTCCACCTTCAGTACAGTTTTTGAGGCTTCAAAACCACATGAGACTTTTGCCCCAAGAGGTTAAATTCATCACTGTCATAATTTTAAAAATGTCTTCAGTACGGCTCAGCAACCAGCTTTCAAGAAAAATGCCTGAGGCTGACACTTCTGTCTGCTTCAGGAGTACAGGTTCATTGATCCTTAGGCCAGTAGAAACAAATGTGACCATTTAGCCTGGCTGTATGGGTAACTCATACCAGAGACCTGACTTAAAAGAATTCCTAGAGAAGAGCTGCAAGAGAAATGACCAGCCTTGAATTAGAAATTCTCAGTGATGGAGAATTTGCCATGACCCTTGGCAAATTTTGCTAATGATAAATTGCTTTTTGTGTTTAAAAACTGTAGTCCTCATTTTTAGTAAAATTTTGTCTAACTTTAACCCTCCATCATTGGAAGGTGTAAGACTTTTCAATGCTAGCCTAAAATTTCTATTATTCAACATTTGTTCCCTATACAGGGAGTTCTAGCTGTTATAAAATCTCCACTGAGCCATATCTGTTAAACTAATTAAATTAAGCTCTTTGGGTATGTCCACACACAGGGCTTAAGTCTACTTAACCAGGTGTGAGTCATTTTAAGCAACTCCTGGGCCACATTTGGAGTTCATTAAGTCAACTTAAGCACTTGCTTAAGTTCATTTAATAAATCCTGCCCTTAAAGGCAAATCTAAGTGTTAAGGCAATTATAGTAAGTCACCTTAATGCAATGTGGTCATTAAAGTTTATTTAATAAAGTTGATTTAAGGCTGTAAAGCCTTTTAAATCAACTTTATAGAGTTGACTTAAACAAATGGGGACTCACTAAGTCAGATTAATTAAGTCAGCTTTAAGGACACCTTTTTAAGTCAACTGAGCCCTGTAGTGTAGACATAGCCTTTGAGTCTATGACTGCAAGGCAGGATCTAATCTTTAAGCAGCATTGTGCCTCTGACCATCCTTCAGGGTATCATCACCCATCTTAACATTCAAAACAAGAATAGAACATGTTTTTTCCAGCAGCAGATGTAGTTGGGTCAGAGAAAGGGCTCGAGTAAGTTCTTCACCTGGAATTACTCTGTTTATTATTTGAGGATCATATTATCTCTATTGGACACGGGGGCATGTAAGAAGCCCATTAAGGTCACATGAGGGTCATGCAGGGAGGCTACAGGGTTTCAGCATGGGTTATATCTATACTAGCCTAAGGAAGTTCAAACTTGTTAGTCCAAACTAGGAAGCTTGAAGTTAGTTTGAACTAACCTCTTGCTTATAAGTTCAAACTAACTGTGTGTTCTAGTTCAAACTAATAGTGTAATAATATAGCAAAAAATTCCAAATCCCAATTCTGACTAAGCAGATAACAACACTGATTTCAGCCCCTGAACATTAACATTGTTATTGTTAGATAATAATAATAATAATAATAATAATAATAATAATAATAAAGTTGGTAACTGCTTATGTGCTTTACTTTCTGCATTTCTGTAAGAGAAGATAATAGGGAAAAATGAGTCCTTTTAATTGTAATTTGTTTCACCATCAGTGTTATAATTAAATATGCCACTGTTTAGGTTGCAAACTCTGCACAGGAATCTTGGTTTAAGAGCTATTTCCAGCCAGATATATGGCCTTTTTTAAAAAGCTTGGGAATCTTCTTTGTAGCCTATGGTGTTGTAACACTGTTTA
The DNA here is from genome assembly GCA_007922195.1 of Podocnemis expansa. NCBI lineage: Eukaryota > Metazoa > Chordata > Testudines > Podocnemididae > Podocnemis > Podocnemis expansa. Next base: position 1,302,436 of record ML682096.1, read on the forward strand.
AAAAAAAATCATGCTGAAATTAAGGGTGCAGGGCTTGCAGCATCCCTCTGACTTGAAGTGGTTTCCATTATATAATGGGACAGAAAAAATGGTGTCAATCTCTAAATTATTCTTGGGTAAATTTTGAGGTGATGTGTTGTAACTTGATCTTCTTTTACCTAACATAAAGGTGCTAATGCTGAACTACAAAGTTTAAATTAACATTTAAAAGATGTTTTTTCTTTTTTCTTTTCTTTTTTTTAAGTTTGTGTGTTAATCAACAAAAAGACTGTAAAATTAATCGTCACTGTCAAATAAATACATAAAATATTTTTTTTTTTTTAAAAACCCTCCAATAATCACCATCTATATTGTAAATAAATAATAAATTTTAGCAACATATAGCTATAAGGAATACAATGAAGGAACAAAATCTTACAATTCTTTCATAGGGGCTCGGGTTTATGCACTAAAAAAATTATACAAATGATTGTGCATGAAACATTTGATAGAAGTAATTATAAAAAGTCAGAAAAAATGAAAAGAAGAGTTTTAGTGTGTAAACACCAAATTTCAAGGAAATTTCACTGAAGTGCTCAATTTTACAAGCCTTTGGTCCCTCAACAATGTTAAAATAGGAAAGACGTTAAAACATTACTTATCAAAAGAAAGACATGCAGCACAGACATCACGTACAACTGTAATGCCTACCTCAGCGTAGTACTGCATTTGTATTTAACAGCTCATATGGGCCTACCTGGTAACCAAAGCTAACCAAAGACCAGTGTAGAAACAGGAAAATATAAAATTCTTACAAGTGGGATTAAAATATTTAAGAAAAAAATGACCACACTGATGAAGTTAAAAAAAAAAAGGAAATTTCCTTCTAGTATGATCTGTAAATTTATGTCACAAAAAACTTGCCCCTGAATTTTTGCCCTATCAGTGAGAAAGTGATTTGCAGAAAATTGTGAAATCTGCAATTCTGACAAAGCACAGATCCTAATGATAGCTTGTCTTTAGGAGGCAAGGTTGAAGAATACTGAGGCTTGCAGCCCTGCCGGATGTCCTAGATGGGTTAAATTTCTATAATGTTCTATATTTTCTTTTCTGTCCACCAAATTGAGGATGGGACCCCTTATTATGCAGGGTCTGGGGAAGTCACCTGCTTCACCTACCCTTAAAGTTGGCACCCCTGATTGCCATTGAATGTTATCTTCTACCATGTTGTTAGGTTCCAGAGGGGTAGCTGTGTTATTCTGTATACAGCAAAAACAACAAAAGTCCTGTAGCACTTAGGCAATGTCTACACTAGCCAATTAGTCTGGAATAAGGAGCTTTGTCCAGACTAATTTTGCCCATGTCTACACTAGCCTTCGGCTGGTTCGAACTAGGAAATGTCTTAGTTCAAACTAGGCAAAGTTTATTCCAACTGAGAGGTTCAGCTGGTTACTCCAGACTAAGCATTAGTTTGAACTTTAGTTTGAACTAGGTGTGATGTAGACAACAAGAAATATCTAGTTCAAATTGAAAAAGTCCAAACTAAAACAGTAGCCTGAACTGGCCACACTTCCTAAGTAGAATTAAAACATTTATTCAATCTAGGGCACACAGCTAATTCAAATGAAAAAAAAAATGTACATGTGGACATACCCTTATCCTTTAAGATTCCAGAGAACTTTCACAGTTCTTGTTAGCTTCCATCATGATTATCTTTTACCAGGCTTGGTTAGATCAATCTACAGATGTATCTCCACTGGACCACGGTCTACAATTTTCACTGTCATCTTCACATTTTGTTGCATTACTACTCACCCCTTCTTTCTACATTGTTAGTATCTATAAAACATTTACTCTGCTGTTTGCTATCAAAGTGCATACCCTCTTCCCTGTGCTTCTTTCCTTCATAGGCACCCTAAGCATATAAGAGTCTGAACCCTGCTTCGACTACTCCATGGCAGTTTTCAACCTCAACTCCTCTAGCCCATCAACATTCATCCTAAATGGCATCCCTGGACTGGAAGCTGCCCACATCTGGATTTCCATCCCTTTCTCTATGTTCTACATCATTGTCCTGTTGGCAAATTTAACAGTTCTGCTTGTTGTTTTTAAAGAGCAGACCCTGCACAAGCCCATGTATTTGCTGCTCTGCATGCTGGCACTCACAGATATTGGCCTCTCCACCTCTGTTGTGCCAAAGGCACTGTGCATATTTTGGTTTGGTTTCAAATATATCACTGTGGAAGGTTGTCTCATCCAGATGTTCTTCTTTCACACAGTTAGTGGGATGCACTCAGCTGTCCTCGTTATAATGGCCTTTGATCGCTATGTTGCCATATCTGAACCTCTGAGATATGCATCCATCCTCACCAACACACGGAGTGCTCAGCTAGGACTATTGGCTTTGACACGATCTGTTCTTGTTGTTCTGCCTGTGATAGTGCTCCTGAGGAGGTTGCCACTGTGCACCAATCATGTTATACAGCACACATACTGTGAGCACATGGCTGTTCTGAAGTTGTTATGTGAGGACACTACAGTCAACCAGAGGTACTCCTTAGTTGGAGTATTTTTTGTCATCATCTTTGATTTGACACTCATTGGTTTGTCCTATATCCTGATCATCAGGGCTGTCCTCAGGGTCTCCTCCAAGAAAGCCCACCAAAAAGCCCTCAACACCTGCACAGCCCACATCTGTGTTATAATGATGTCTTATACTTCCTCCCTGTTTACCTCCTTGACACACCGGTTCGGTCAGGGCATTGGTGCTCATATTCACATCATCTTGGCTAACCTCTATGTTGTCATCCCTCCAATGCTGAACCCTATCATTTATGGGATCAAAACCAAAGAGCTCCGTGACAGAGTGGGAAAATATGTTTCCAGAATAGGATCACCTAAGACCACAGACTTTAAACCTGAGTGACATGAGCAAGACAGGAAAATTGTCTCACCCCTGATTCCAGCGACACACTTATTCCTTGAATGGTGATGACAACATCCTCTGCCTACCTTCATTCCCAAGGTCAGTTGAAATATAAGTCAAAGAAGTGACAGGAAACTTTTTAGGTGTCCTCCATCTGAAATGTTCAATTTTCTATAAGAGCTTTGATAGGCCCAGTGTAAAGCCTTGCTACACTTCGTGTAGCTGCAGGACCTGCTGTCACCCCACTGCTGCTGACACTTCACATGTTTCCTTAACCCTTTGGCCTGGAAGCATACAGCCCTTCTACAGATTTCCAGCTCACAGCCAGGACTGTTAAAATAAATAAATAGAAGAACAAAACACAAACCTTATGAATTCCTTTACATATCCACACCTCCTGTGGTTTGAGAACCAGTACTCTAAATAGATCCAAGTGTGAGAAACTATTATTTGAACATTTGACCTTTTTTTAGTACAGCTCTTGGTCACCATCAGTGCAGTGTCCAGCATACGTGTATGAATGAAGTGAGCTGATTAGCAGCTTGCTGTAAGCTTTACAAGTGGTTGGAAAGACAATTATTTGTTCTGTCAAAGCTCCTTTCAAGCATGTTCATTTAGGAAACAAAGCTTTCAGAGTAGCCATATCTTTCACCTTTTGATGATCCTTGCTTGTATTTTGCTGATAGGGCAGTACAACTGAGTGGCCAGAGGTAAGGCCTCTGATATGCAACGGGTTTGCTGGCTAGGGATGCAGAGCCCTCTAACTTTGCAGGACTCTAAGGCTATTCTGCATTTAGACTGTTAGTTCGGATTGACTGAATTTGAACTAATCAAGTTGAACTAATAATGATTAATTCAAATTTAGTCAATTGGAACTAACGTGGCCACAGTAGGAAAATCAATTTGAACTAGCATGTCCATAGACAGGATTTGTTAGTTCAAACTCGAAGAGGGGCACCATGGGAGGTATAGCAGTATGGCCCTCTGGCAGGGCCATGTTGTGACCCAATCCCCTGCCAGGTTCCTTCTCCTACAATCCAGCACAGCTCTAGGCTTGGTGCTGCTAGAGCTGGGCATGGGATGATTTTCCCCACACTGAGTGCGGAAGGCTATAGCCTGGCAGGGGATGTTTTCCTCTCCCTCAGCTCTCTGCCGTCAGTGCTGGGGGCGGGTGGGAGAAGAGATCCCTTATGCGGGTTGTAGCCATGCTCCCCGACCAGTGGGAGAAGGGATACCCCAGCGGGGGCTGCAGCTGTGTTGCCCCACCAGGGGCAGAAGAGATCCCCCCACCTTGGGGTGCAGCTGCACTGCCTGATCAGGGAGAGAAGGGATCCCTCGGCAGGGGCTGCAGCTGTGCTCCCTGACCATGGGGAGAAGGGATTCCCTGATGGGGGCTGCAGCTGTGCTCCCTGACCGGGGGGAGGAGGGATTCTATGCACAGAAACTAAGGAATGCCTAGTTCGAAGTTATAAAACCTCCCTTAAGTTCAAAGTGATGGTTATTTCAAATTAATTAGTTCAAACTAACAGAATGTACCTGTGTTAATTCAAACTAACTGTTAATTCAAATTAACTGTGGCTTGATTTTCCCTATGCAATAGCATCCCCTACCTGATTCGAACTAGCAAGTCCTGTGCATGGGCATGCTAGTTCAATTTAGGGTTTCTAGTATGGCCATGTTAATTTGAATAAAATCCTATCTATCTGTTTGTCTCAGTTCCCTAATGGAAGTAGGGGAGGGGATCCCACTGTTGTGGGATACTGCATTCTGCTGGTTGGATCAGACAGTGAAAAAATCTTACTTCTTGCTCCAGATCCCTTTACCTAGAGCAAGCCTGGCCTTTAGGGCCCCCTTTCTTCTTTCTTATGTGGCTCACAATACCTGGAGGGCTCAGCCACCACTCCTGGGGTCACTTAAGGTATGGGATTGCATGGGTATTTCTGCATGGGCCAATTTCCTGGCCTGTTAACTATTACGTTGAGTTCAAACCTGATGCAAACTTCTTAAACAGGAATGGGGGGGGGGGAGTTGTCTGCCTCCAATGTACTTATGGCAAAGCCGGTGTCCGATATCTAACCCTGCAGCTCTGCTTTGCGTGTCAGTACTGGTTCCCCACTGGCACAGCTGGTCTACACTGCTCAAGCTCCCCAGGTCTGCATTGTTCTCAATACTGTCTCTGGTTCATACTGGGCTACTTCTTGGCCCCTCTAGTTCTTGTTCTTGCTGCTCATTCCCCAGCTCACCTCAGGTGTCACTCCCCCTTAGGCCTATACTATACATAGTTGCCAGATTTCTTTGTAAGGCTAGTAGAGGGTCACAACAGGGAGTCATGTGACTCAGGGAGGCACTGACCGACAAGGTGTCTTTGTAAGCAGCATTGTCAATCAATCAATCAAATCATAGGGCTGGAAGGGACCTCATGAGATCATCAAGTCCAACCCCCTGGGAATTGAACCCAGGACCTTCTGCATGTTAAGCAGAAGTGCTAGCCATTGCATCTGTGACTCAAAATGCCTTAAACTAGTACCAATGTCACCCAAGTGAGTTAAAGAAAGAAAGAAAGAAAAAGTATTATTTTCTACATCAAAGGACAATCAAAAGCTTTCACTAAATGCCTACAACAGCTTTTGTGAAATAAAAACATCTATAAGACCCAGAGGGGTTAGCCCATAACAGCAACAAACCTATGCGCTACCAATCAAATTCACAGTCAGAACCCTATTCCTGCTATGTGTATTCCACATGAGGGTTTACAGGTGTTTCAATTAATAATAATAATAATAATAATAATAATTAATAAAAACAAATAAAATGACAGCATCGTGTCCATTGTACAGTTTCCTAAATCTCCTGAATTCTGGACCAGCCAGATTTCTTTAATATCCCATTCTATCCCAGGCAATAATGTCTTTCAGGTAATGTCCTCCACCAGCATGAAATGAAATGAAGAAAATAAAAGTAATGTTTGCTGTCCTTTCTGAGAATTCCCCTTCACAAGAACTAGAGCAGACAAATGTCCAGAGGCTTTTGGTATCTCACTTTAAGGAGTAAAAAGGCTGCTGGAAGCCAACATAAAACAAGTATTCTTGTGGGCTGATTACTGATATCAGGTTTGTGTGACATAATAAGCCCTGATTTCAAGACAGTTGGTGGCAGACCCCCATAGTGCTCTAGGTCATGTCCAAAATATCATAGATCATGCCTCTTTGCAGCATGTAAGAGGAATGCTCTCTGCAAAACACTGAATCACCTACATGACACACTATATATGCTAAACTTTTCAGAGAATACAGGTAACCTGTCATAGAAAAGAGAACTTAAAAAGGAAAGATGTGTAAAGCCAGCAGTTTTGTCTTTATTTCTTTTCTTTCTAACTCACCTACATTTGATTTTCCTCACTAGTTCAAGAAGATTAGGGTTGGAAGGGACCTCAGGAGGTAACTTCATCGAACAATCTTCTGACCAGGACCAATCCCAAAGGGATCATCCAATCCAAAGATTTGTCAAACCACACATTAAACACCTTTAAGAAGAGAGCTTCCACCATATACCTACATAATATGTTACAACATTACATAACTCTCCTAGGCAAAATGTTCTTCCTAAAATCCTTCCCCACTGCAGCTTGAGAAAATTTCTCCCAGTTCTTTTGTCTACTAACAAAGATAATTACCTAGCTCCATCACAATTGGAAATCCCTCTATTGTCATGGGAACAGTTGATTGCATAGTAGCTGCTGCATCAATTAATAATACATCAGTGAGGCAGTCATTGATAGTGATGTCTTTGAAATGGAAACAAAATACATCAACTTCTTTCAGCATGACGGAGGTAAACTACGTGATGTCTCTGAGTGCCTGCATGCAGAGCAGTAGGTGCATGGGGTGGTACAGAGTCCAGCGTTTGGTGACAAAGAACAGAATCATATTATTTCCCAAGAGGCTGATCATATAGAATATACAGAAAGGGATAGAAATTCAGATGGGGGTAATTTCTAGCCTGAGGATATGATTTAGCATGGTTATTGGGGTGTTGGAAATGGTGAGGTTCAAAACCACTATGAGATTATCAAATTGCCGATCAAACTCGGAAATACCCAGCTGCCCATGAGAGGAAAGAACCACAGGGAGGAGGTTATGCACATGATAGCACAAAGCACTATAAATATTAAGTTTTCATTACCAGTCTAAAAGGGAGAGGAAGCAGTTAGGTTGCGACATTAGCAGAGAGCACCTTACCATTAGACTGTAGTCCAGTCCAGAGATGTCCTCAGAGTGAACTCACGAGCCTCAGTGAACAAGCAGCATAATGAGTGATAATATTTGATTGTAAAAATATGCAACATATATGCTTGTTCGAGGGAAATACTTCTAAAAAAACTGTATAAGATTCTTATTTAAGTGCACATCCTCATGACAGGACCTAGTGTCATGGTACTCAACAGTGAAATCCTGCTCAGAGTGCAAAGCATGTACATATACTAAGTCAAATGTTGGGACACAGGACATGTGGCATAGGAATAGCAATGAAAATATAATGCCATGTGATCAATCAGTCATTTTTTCCTCCTCCTCTAGGCTCCTCAAGGTAGTACTAAGCCACCTTCTGAAAAAGCATATTGAAAAATGAGAAGAGTTCATGAATGGGCAATGAGAATGATCAAATGTCTGAGGAAACTTTGATAGGAGAGAGGTCAAACTCAGCAGGGATAGATATAAGAGGGGTTTTGAGAAGAATCACAATAAGAAGAAGTTGAGTTAAGGACCTAAAGAAGAATCAGTAATGTCTACGACACTGCATTGGTTAACAAGTATCTTCTTTTAGAATAATTAGAGCTCAATAAATATCTTGGAGAGTCTATACACCCACTTCTTTCATGGCACAAGACAATGTCTGGCTTCTAGGTGTTAAGACGACACCCTCGTAAAGGCCAAGTTACCCCCCCACACACACACACACCTCTTTCAGCAGCTTCAGGAGCTGTTGTCATCAGGGAGAGGACACTGGGCTGAATGGACCATAGATCTGATCCACCATGTAGTCCCTTTGTTGGAAAGTAGATAAGTTTTCCCCAAAGAAATAGACATTATCAGGACAGATTGGGACATTTTGCTCTGTATACATCCCTTTTGTCTTTTGGAGATACACTTTCTTGAAGGCACCCTGGTTTCCCTGAGACATAGCAAGTATGTTAGTTTGTTATTCTGCCTCGTTAAAGAGCTGGATTCCTGAACGTTGTTTCTGTTTGCCCAAGTCAATCAACTTCCATATGCTCAAATATCAATTAAAGTTTGCAGACGACACAAAAATTGGGAGATCGTAACTAATGAAGAAAATTCTATTGGGCAATATTTAATCACAGGTATCAAGACTGGTTGTTAAATGGGGTTTTAAAGGTATACAACTGACAACCAAGAAAGTATGTAATACTTACAAAATGGGGGACTATGTCATGGGAAGGAGTGACTCCATACAAACTTTGGGATGGAGATGTATGTATTCTTCCATCCGAACACTTTAAGGCCTTTAAGGAAGTAAACACTACTGGGGACAGTGTGATTATGGGAGATTTTAACTTCCCAGACATAGACTTGAGGATATGTGCTACCAGCAATAAAAGGGCCCACATTTTCTTTGAGGTGATAGCAGATGATTTTTTCCATCAAGCAGTTACAAAAGCAAAGAGAGGAAACACAATCTTAGAATCGGTATTAGTCAGTAGTGAGGACCCCATAGAGGAATTAGTTGTAGGGGACAAGCTAAATTCTAGTGATAATGAGCTAATCCAATTTAAACTGAATGGAAGGGTAAACAAAAATAAATCTGTGACCAGAGTCTTTGACATCAAAAGGGCTAACTTCAAAAAATTAAGGGAATTACCTAGGGAAGTGAACTGGACCAAAGAATTCATGGATATGAACATTGAGGATGCTTGGAACTGCTTCAAGACAGAGCTGCAGGAACTATCTGAAGCCTACATTCCAAAGAAAAGGAAAAGAAATTCAGGCATGGGTTCTAAACCAAGCTAGATGAATGTACATCTTAAACAGGTGATTAGGAGAAAACACAAGGCCTACAAGAGGTGGAAGTTGGGAGGGATAGGAAAAGTGGACTACCTTTTAGAGGTCAGAGCATGAAGGGGTCAAGTAAGGAAGACTAAAAGCCAAGCAGAGATAGACCTTGCAAAGGAAATCAAAACCAATAATAAAAAGGTTCTTCAGCCATATAAATAGAAAGAAAACACAGAAGGAGGAGGTTGGACCACTATACACTGAAGATGGGGTAGAGATCAAGGATAATCTAGGCCTGGCTGAATATCTAAATAAGTACTTTGCCTCTGTCTTTAATGAGGGTGATGGTGAGATTGGGGACGGAGGTAGGGCAGCTAATGGGGATGAGAATGTAGAAGTGGAAATTACCATATCAGAGGTGGAAGCCAAGCTCCAGCTGCTGAATATAACTAAATCAGGGGGTCCAGATAATCTTCATCCAAGAATATTGAAGGAACTTGCACATGAAATTGCCAGACCTTTAGCAAGGATTTTTAAAGTATCGGTGAATACAGGGGTTGTACCTTATGACTGGAGAATTGCTAATGGGGTCCCTATTTTCAAGAAAGGGAGTAAAAGTGATCCAGGTAACTACAGGCCCGTTAGTTTGACCTCAGCAGCATGCAAGGTGTTTGAGAAATTTTGAAGGAGAAAGTGCTCAAGGATATTGAGGAAAATGGTAACTGTGATAAAATACAACACGGCTTTACAAAAGGTAGATCATGCCTGACCAACCTAATCTCCTTTTTTGAGAAGACAATGGATTTTTTGGATAAAGGGAATGTGGTGGTCCTAATTTACTTAGATTTCAGCAAGGCATTTGATAAGGTTCCACACAGGGAATTATTAGTTAAATTAGGAAAGATGGGGATTAATATTAAAATAGAAAGGTGGATAAAGAACTGGTTAGAGGGGAGACTACAGAGGGTCATAGTGAAAGGTGAACTGTCTAGCTGGAAGGAGGTTACTAGTGGAGTTCCCCAAGGATCGGTGCTGGGACCCATATTATTCAAGCTTTTTGTTACTGACCTTGGCGCAAAAAGTGGGAATGTGCTAATTAAGTTTACAGTCAACACCAAGCTGGGAGGTATTGCCAATACAGAGAAGGATTGGGGTAGCATACAGAATGTTTTGGATGACCTTTTAAAGTGGAGCTTTAGAAATAGGATGAAATTCAACAATGGGAAGTGCAAGGTCATGCACTTAGGGACAAATAACAGGAATTTTTCTTAGAAGTTGGGAATGCATCAGCTGGAAGTGACGGGGGAGGAGAAGGACCTGGGCTTACTGGTTGATCACAGAATGACAATGAGTAGCCAATGCAAGGTGGCAGTGAAAAAAGCTAATGCATTCTGGGGTGCATCAGAAGGGGTATTTCCAGTAGAAATAGGGAGGTGTTATACCATTATACAAGGTGCTGGTGCAACCTCACTTGGAGTATTGTGTACAGTTCTGCTCACGCATGTTTAAGAAAGATGAAGTCAAACTGGAACAGGTGCAAAGAAGGGCTACAAGGATGATGCGTGGAATGGAAAATCTTCCCTATGACAGATGGCTTAAACAGCTTGGTTTGTTTAGTCTGAGCAAAAGAAGGATGAGAGGAGATATTATTGTTCTTTATAAATACATTAGAGGGATAAATACAAGGGAGGTAGAGGAATTATTTGAATACAGTGCCAATGTGGACACAAGAGCAGATGGATACAGACTGTCCTTCAGAAAATTTAATCTACCGAGGGATGTGGTGGGGGCAAAAACCCTAGGTGCCTTCAAAACCGAGCTTGATAAGTTTATGGAGGGAATGATATGATGGACAGTGCAGCTTGGCTGTTTTCTGTCTTTTACTGCTGGTGATGGGTATGATAGTGACCTGCGGAGGGGCTTTTGATCGAGTGGGTTCTGAGTTATTACAAAGAAGTTCTTCCTGACTGGCTGTTGTGGACTTGCCCTCATGCTCAGGGTTTAACTGATCGCCATATTTGGGTAGGGAAGGAATTTTCCCCCAGAGTAGATTGGCTTGGGCGCTGTTTTTTTTTTTTTTTTTTTTTTTTGTCTTCCTCTGTAGCATTGGGCCTGGTTCACTTGCTGGTTGATTCTCTGTATTAAAGTCTTTAAATCATGATTTGAGGACTTTAACAGCTCAGTTATGGGTTTGAGGTTTATTGTAGGAGTGGGTGGGTGAGGTTTTGTGGCCTGCAGTGTGCATGAGGTCAGGCTAGCTGATCATGTTGGTCCCTTCTGACCTTAGAGTCTATGAGTCTATGATCACCTCCCTCCACCTTCCCTACTGCAATGACAGCCAGTGCAGTCACTCTAGCAGGGATAAAGAGACAAATGTTATTAGTTCACAGGCTTCAGGGAAGGTGCTGATCACTTAAGGGGGCTAACAAGTTGCACTTTGCCAAGGCAGGATATTGCACCCTCAGGGGTTTAAGATTAAATGGTAACAATCTGTATTGCCGTCTGCCAGAGAAAGGCTACCGGATGGGCAGGGTCTTCCCTAGGCAAAGGTGGAGTATAGGACCTATCAGCCTGTTGGGACCCCAAAACACCTCTTGGTGTAGGGGGAGGGCCACATTCTGACAGAAGCTGTTTGTGTGCTCCCATTCCACCCCGGGAGGCCTGATCCACCCCTTGGAGCAGGGCAGGCTGACCAAGAGGCCAGACCCATTCTCCAAGTCCCACCATGCTTCCCAGCCAGCTTGCAGCCAAAGTCAAAGGAGGGGGGTGGCTTCCACCAAGCAATGGTGCCGGGGTGGTCACCTCACTTTCTCCACCCTTGGGACAGCCCTACAGATGGGAGGGATTGTTATTCAGTGAGGCAAAAGAACGCACCACAGCCTGTCCATGTGCATGACAGGGTCGCAGGGATTCAGCACAGGTATCCAAAAGCCAGGAGCAGCAGCAAATGCTCAGATTCTGCAGCAGTGGGCACCAGCACAGACATGCTGATAAATAAATGAGCATGTCTCACCCTTGCCACTTCTTTTCTTTCTGGTCTTTTAGCAATGCAGGATCATTCTGTTATTGTCAAATCATTTCTTCACTCACAGGGAAGGCTCTTATGTGGAAAATTTCCAGGGTCCATTTTAGTCAATCGGGATTACACACAAAGCTCAGAGAATTGTCCTTGAATCCTAGCCAACCCAACAGTCCTCAGGGACTGTAGAGGGAAATTATTTATATCCCTGTCCAGCCTGGCAAGTGTCAGATGTAAGATTTGTGCACCAATCTGAAGTCACGGTAAGCAGATTTCTCTCTGCTGAGTGGGATTTTGGTGAGTTGCCTATTTCTCTAATGATGTTAATGCTAAAAGCTCAGACATTGTTCAAGTTAGGAACAATCTGGGCAGGAATCTCCCAGTCTGGAGATTCAAATGAATGGCTTAGTACTCTCAAAAAGAATAAAGATTTCAGATGGTAAAATTAAAATGAAAGATTTCCTGTAAATATTTTGGATGCATATTTGTTTTTAAGATATGTTTTTGCCTTCTGCTGTATCCTTCTCTTTGTCACACTATGTTCCTTTACTTGCTCTGTGTGGTTTCTTCTCCTAGTTCACTCAAGTTTTCCAAACCAGCAGCTTTACTGCCATGTTAAGAAGTGTAACCAAAGCCACTGAAGCGCATAGGTGTGATTCAAGTTATTTCCCACCAAAATGGTCACACAGGGTTCAGTTCAGTGGCCAAATACTGCTCTCACACTTATCCAATCTGCCTAAAGGGGATCACTCCAGATTAACAGTGATGTCGCTAAGAGAAAAGTCAAGATCCCTGTGTTTCAAAATCCATCTTTCATGCCTGGTCTCAGGATGCCACATAGACTTAGGGGTGCTCCTTGAGACGCTTTCAGCCTCTAGACAGAATGGCTGTCTCTGTGTGAGGGCCTCCAGCTCTGATTACCACAGGACCCATTCTAAATTCCCACCATAAGGGTGTAAGTTTGGTGCCCCTGAGATCAATGGCGAGACTCCAATCATGGCCAGGATATCATCCTAAATCCACTTTAAAGGACTTGAATAAATGCCCTGTTTTTTTGTTAGAACTCTCCATTTACTTTCTGGTTTACATCAATTTTTATAAAGCATTTAGCCAATTATTTCTTTAATCATATTACAAGATGAGTCTTCACCAGTCGTATCATACTGTAACCTAGTATTTTTAACCAATGATACTCTGCCACTTTAACAGATTACAAATATTTATGACACAAACATAAAGAGTGAAAGAACCAGACAGAAATTATTCAATAGATAATAGAGAACTGGATGCCACAAAGACAAATCAGTAAGGAGTGTTGATTTTATAACCACAACTGTTGATGTATAATTCTTTTGCCAGGCCAGATTATCCACAGTTTATGGGTGTAACCGATGCTTCTAGGTCAGAGTACAACACCACAGAATTTTACTGTGAGAGAAGGCCTGTGGTTTTGATTCTTTTTTTGATATCCCTGTAACTGGCTAAGCAACATGACCACACTTTAAAAACATGGGATCATAGGCCTTTATGGGAAAGCTGCAATATCTTTATTTTAACAATTGTTACCATCACTGGGGTTCCAGTTACTTCAGCGAGAGTTGTCCTGAGGCCTCCAAGGATGGCAAACTCATCTGGACCAAACAAGAACTGAAGGGAAAGTAGCTGAAATCTTTAAGTAACAGCTTAAAGGTTCCTAATAATTTCTGGGGGAGGTGAGGCTACTCTGTGTGTTCTGCTGTGCCTCTGGTTCTTAAAGGATGAAAAGCACCAATTTGAAGTGAAAATTAAATCATTCTTCTGAATTAGAGGAAACCAGGCAGGGTTGGAAACAATGTTCTCTGTAAACTGCATAGACTGGTGGGCGTGGTGTCCCTCATCCTCATGCACTCAGGGAACAGCGCCAGCCGCACACATCCAGCAGCCGTGAACCCTACCCAGCTGGAAGATACAGTCTCTTCTGGCCAGCAGGCTTCAAGCTGGGAGTTTTTAAATCTCTTGTACCTGCCTGAGCATGTTCTGTGCATGCTCAGTGCCTGAGCAAAAACAAGCACTCCATAATTTGGCTGCTTCCAGTGCCAGCGGCCAGGTAAAGGGGTCTTGGTTGGGAGGTCAGAGACAGGCATCCAGTAGGGAGAGGTTGTGGAGGGGGGGTCAGCTCAGGGGAATGCAGGGGACCAGGAGGAATCAGTGGGAGGTTAGGGGGTAAGGAGGGGATTGGAGTGATACAGGGGAGTAGGGAAAGTTGGTAGCAGGTCAGGTGGTTCAGGGAGGTGAGTGGGGTGATGTGGGATATTGACAGTAGGTTGGAGGGCTCAGGGAAGGCTCTGGGACCACTCAAGCATCAGGGGGAGCTGGCAGTGGCTGGGCAGAATGGTTAGAGAAGGGAGTGGGTACAGGCAAACTCCTGCATAGTCTCTTATTTCCTTGAGCAATGAGGCACCAACATTCACAGCTAGTGTGTTATTAGGCACAAGGCCATCTACATAGTGAAGAGCCTCCCTTCCTTCCTTCAGCCATCTGAAAATGAACTCTCCTTAGTCCAGAATTTCATCTGTTTCATCTAGTTAGGATTATCAGAGTTTCTTCTACCCCATAATTTTACATATTGTGTTTATCCCTGATCCCTGCTCAGATGTAACCACTATCAAAGTCATTGCAGAAATTGCCTATCAAGGATCATGAGGGATCAATCCAGCCAGCTGTTTTAACTATAAAACCTGAGTACCTTGACTACAAAAACCTGAGTTCCACAAGGTCTGGAACTAGGGAGTAAGAGTGTTAAGGTTACTCGCTGATGCTCAGATCTCTTGCAGAGTAGTGCAAAATATTGCTCATAAGGCACAATAATCACTGTTCGTAAAATATTTAAAACACAAATGAATGACATTCTTAGTTCACAAGCATGACTTGGAACAACCTCTATTAACATTCTCAAATTGGATTTTAAGTGTTTATGAAAAGGTACTATGGCTATGTCTATATGGTCAAATTAGTTCACACTAAGGAGACTTAGCCCAGACTAATTTAGCTTATGGCTACACTAGGCTTTGCTCGGTTCAAAATAAGAAATTTCTTAGTTTGAACTAGGGAATGCCTAACTGAAACTAGTAAGTACCAGGGTTGGTTCAGACTTCCATGCTTAGTTCGAAATTAGGCATGGGCAAGACATGAAATAATGGCTTAGTTCAAACTTAAGAAGTTTGAACTAAGCCATTAGTTTGAACTAACTGTGAATTCTTGTTTGAACTAAGAATTAGGTCAAACTGGAACAGAAGGTTAGTTCAAACTAAAAAGTTCCTGGTTAGTTCAAACTCACCCACAGTTAGTTTGGAGTAACCTCAAACTTCTTATTTCAGACTGAGAAGTCCAAACTAAGTTTGGCTAATGTAGACATAGCCTGTGTACCTTCTCTGATGTGACTTGTAATGAAAAGAGAGAATAATAAAAAAAAGATAGTTGTTCTACATAGATTTTTGTTGTTGTTGTAAAGCATCCCAAATGTAGAGAAGAACCTGAGATGCCTCTACTTTGCTGCTGGTAATTTCAACCTTTTGACTGCATTGCAAAAGTTTATTATTATATTGCATTCCTATAGCAGTTTGTGTGGGATGTAAGGATATGACTCCTATTAATGCTAATAGAAGTAATATACATAAACCTCTTTGAATAGGGATGATAGTATGCTTTGTATCTGTGTGTGATGGAAAATGAAAAAAGGCATTATACATAAATGTAGTGATCAATAGTTTCCTTTTGCTAGGGAAATTTCTCAAATTTTAGCTTGGTTTAAAAAAAAAAACCCTAGCCAAGTATTAACAAAGGTGAGGTTGCATCATAAGATTAATATGCACAGTACTATATCATTAGGTATGATCCTGTTCCCCTTAAAGTCTTTATTTGCTCACTCCCTTCTTTTCAAATTGACCTCGCTGACAGCAGGATTAAGTCCATTGTGAGTTTAAATTCAGTGTCACATATCCTAAGTTAGGTTGGAACAGGGTTTTTGTTTGTTTGTTTGTTTTTTTCCCCTCCCATGCAGGGTTGTTCATCTGTTATGAACAAATAATCACTTTAATTTTAAGAACATAAGAACAGCCATACTGGATCAGATCAACGGTCCATTTACTTCTTTATCCTGTCTTTAGACAGTGGCCAGTGCTAGATGCTTCAGAAGAAATGAACACAAAAAGGCAATTTGGAGTAATCCAGTCCCAATTGTCTAGTCTAAGCTTCTAGTCATCTAGGCTAATAACTACTGATAAAGCTAACCTCCATGAAATTATCAAATTCTTGTTTGAACTTAGTATGTTGAGCCTTCACAACAGTCCATGCCAGTGAGTTCTGCAGGTTGTGTGAAGATGAACTTTTTATTTTTGTTTTAACCTGCTAATTAATTGCACTGAATGACCCTTAGTTCTTGTGTTACATGAAGGGATAAATAACACTTCCCTATTTACTTTGTCCACACCATTCATGATTTTAGAGACCACTGTTGGGTGACCAGAACTTCATGCAGTACTTAAGATGGGGATGCATTATGGATTTGGTTTTTCTATATATATAGTGGCATAATATTTTCTGTTTTATTATTTGTCCCTTTCCTAATAGTTCCCAACATTCTGTTTGTCTCTTTTTGACTGCTACTACACATCAATATACCTTTAAAGCTGATGATGCAGCTGAGCACATTATGGATGCAGCTAGAGAGATGACAGGGAGCAGGGAAGGAGCCCATTGGGGGTCAAGCAACCAGCGGGAACTTGCTCAGCTGCCTCTGTAACTTACTCAGCTGCATCCATAACTTGTTCAGTTGCATCATTAGGTTAGAGAGAACACTGGTTGGAAATCCACTGAGGGAGAACCAACAACACACAATGTGTGTGGGACGGGGAGGGCAGCAGGACATGCTGTACCCAGAACTCAGTTTATTAGTGTCCTGAAAGTGGCAAAAGAGGCACTGGATTCTGACCAATTCACACACAAAGATGTGTAAGTAGGCCTCCTGCAATCTCCCAGGTGCTTGCAAGTGTCTCAGACTGTAATGTCATGTGAGGACACTGAACTAGATTGTCTCTGACAACTTCTTCCATTCAGCCCATCCCTCCTCCTGCGACTAATCCCACAACTGTCTCCTGGTAACTTCAGCAATTGCCAAAATGGAAAAGCAAATCAGGAGGTTGTATCTGGGCTTCTAACCGGCAGAAATACACTGACAATTTGTGTCATTTTGAGACAAAGTTATTGGTGCAGGCTCCTTTAAGTCTCTATGTCCTCTCTGCATTCCCCTCGGGTCTGTCCCTCTCTCCCTCCTTGCACATGCTGAGCTGCTGCTGGGGATCCCTTCACCTCCCAAAAGGCTTCCCCAGTGCAGGCAGACACAGAATTAAACATGGGCTGTGTGGATATTTCTGTGAGGTGCAACTGTGTGGTGACTGTGTGATCTGAAACCTTGTTTTGGCCATGAGTCATTGGAATCAAAGTGTGGTAGGGCTCAGGTTTTTGAGTAGAGGAAGTGGGAGGTACATGAACATGTGACCTAGCACTAATAAAATTCAACTTTATTTCTGAGTGCTGTTCCCAGGCCAGTTCTGTGAGATTCCTTGTCTGCGAATGTGCCTGGGCTAGGGTCAGAATTTTCTGCTAAGACTAGAATTACAGAGTGGATGTCACAAAATATACTCTTTTTTTTCTCCCTATTTTCTTTAATGATCTTGAATGAAACTTATGCAAACATAGACATTTAACTGGTGGAAAGAAACACCTTTTTTTTTTTTTTTTTTAATCTTCAGCTGGTGAAATCCAACATAGCAACTAACGGCACGTGTATCATTT
This sequence comes from Podocnemis expansa, assembly GCA_007922195.1. Taxonomy (NCBI): domain Eukaryota; kingdom Metazoa; phylum Chordata; order Testudines; family Podocnemididae; genus Podocnemis; species Podocnemis expansa. Next base: position 1,320,203 of record ML682096.1, read on the forward strand.
CCTTCTCCACCACAGGTGGCCCAGTTTCAAAGGTACATTGACAGCCCTTGTCTTCTCTGTGTTTAACAGCTAAAAGTGGCTACCACAACCTCCAAGCTGCCCAAGCTCTCCAGAACTCTTCCCCTGGAAGTGTTCAATGGCTCCCCTCCCCCTGATACACACTCTCTGGGGTTATGAGGACTGCTGCACAGGAATAATGAAAAATAGTTGAGGACTATGCACATTCTTTACTGGGACTTAATAATTCTGGATCATGTCAGGGGTGATGGAAATGTAGCTGCCAAGTGCAGGAGCCCCTAGATTCTATCGGACACACCACCACTGGGATGTGGAAGAGTCTCTGGGATAATTTCTTAGGCAGTTCTGTTAGCCATTAATGGAGACAATTGTACACATATTCCTCAGGCATCACATCACTATTTGTCTCACATGAAATCTTCATCTAGGTCATGTCTTATGTGATACCTTGTCAGCATAAAAAGACCACCTACAGTACAGTTTTCAAGGCTTTTCCCAAGAGGTTAAATTCAGCACTGTCATAGTTTCAAATACGTCTTCAGTAAGGCTCAGGACCAGCTTTCAAGAAAAATGCCTCAGGCTGACACCTCTCTGTGCTGCAGGCAAGACATGTTCACTGATCCGCAGGCCCGTAGAAACCAATGTGACCATTTAGCCGGGCCTCATGTGCAACTCATACCAGAGATCTGACTGGAAAAAATTCCTAAAGAATATCTGCAAGAGAAGTAAACAACCTCAATTTAGAAATTCTCAGTGATGGAGAGCCTCTCATAACCCTTGGTAAAGTTCTCTGATGATAAATTTCTCTGTGTATTTAAATAAGTGTGCACCTCATTTTTAGTAAAATTTTGTCTGATTTGACTCCTTTGTCACTGGAAGGTGTTAGACTTTTCTATGCTAGCCTAAAATATCTATT
>ML682096.1:1326136-1345079 GCA_007922195.1 Podocnemis expansa
AAAGGAAGTGAAGGAAATACCAAAAGATTTGTTGTCCCTTCTGTGAAATCCCTTTTGCAAGAATTAGAGCAGATGAATGTCCAGAGCCTTGTGACATCACCCTTTTAGGAGTAAGCAGGCTGCTGGAAGCTAAGGTAAACCTAGTATGCTTGTGTGCTTATTACTGGGATCAGGTTTGTGATCCATAAAAGTCCAGCAAGAAGACATCCATGATTTCAAAGGGTTTTTAAATGGACTCTGACATCAAGGGAATTCAGTAATTTCCACTCAACACTCTGCTTAGATACTGTCAAATAATCTGATATTTTGAGCAATGCCTAGACAACTGAGCATATCTGTTACTTTCTGCTTTGTTACCTTAGTGACTTGAAAGCTGTGATGTTTTGAGTCACAGCCCTGACAACAGTAAAGAGCCTACAAACATCATAGGCTATGTCTACCCTGTCAAATTAGTCCAGACTAAGGATGTTTAATCTGGACTAATTCAGCTCATGACTGCACTAGTTTTCTTCTAGTCCAACCTAAGAAATTTCTTAGGTCAGACTCAGGAAAACTTACTTTGAACTTGTAAGAACCTGGGATTGGTCTAGACTTAAACACTTAGTTTAAAACTTAATTTGAACTAGGCACAGACAAAACTCGGACTAACACTTAGTTTGAAATTAAGAAGTTTGAACTAAGCAATTAGCTCAAACTAACTACACATTTTAGTTAAAACTAAGCATTAGTACAAACTAAAACATATTGTTAGTTTGAACTAAGCTCAAACTTCTTATTTCAAACTAGCAAGGCTGAACTAAGTTTGCCAGATGTACACCTAGTCATAGTTTCACACTGGCTTCCAGCTGCCTACTTACTCTTTGCAGAATGGTGCCAACAGCCTCTCAAAATCCGTCTCCTAGAACTCTAACGAAAGAGATGTCCCAGAAAGCATAGTACATCTTTTGGGGTTTCATCCATTTGAAATGTCCTAATTTGTAGGAGAGCCTTAGATGGAGCTAGTGTAAATCACTGCAGCACCTTGCATAGCTCTGAGTCCTCCTGTTGAGAATTTGTATTTCCAACTCATCCCCAGCATCCTCTAGGTTAGTTCATTAAGACCTTACTATTGTGTGGGGGTGGGCATAGGGCCGGCTCTCCTGTGAGGCAAGAGACAGACATGGCATCAGGTGATAGTTCTTAGGGTTGCCTAGCCCCCTGAAGATCAGGCTGGCTCCTGCCTCTTCAACTCTTTCCTAGCAGCTCTGGCACTGTGAATCAACCTGCAACTTAAGTCATGTACGCAGAATGCACTTTATAGAATCTTAGAATCCTAGGGTTGGAAGGGACCTCAGAGGTCATCTAGTCCAACCCCCTGCCAGAGGCAGGACCACTGCCACTAAACCATCCCAGTCAGGGTTTTGTCCAGCCGGGCCTTAAACCCCTGCAAAGATGGAGACTCCACCACCTCCCTAGGCAGCTCATTCCAAGGCTTTGCCACTCTCCTAGTAAAAAAGTTTTTTTCTAATATCCAGCCTCGACCTCCCTAATCGCAACTTCAGACCATTGCTCCTCGTTCTGTCCCCTGTTTTTACCGAGAACAGTCAAGCTCTATCTTCCTTAGAGCATCCCTTCAAGTAGTTCAAGGTTGCTATGAACCCCCCCCTCAATCTTCCCTTCTGCAGACTAAATAAGCCTAATGCTTTCAGTCTTTCCTCATAGGGCTTGTGCTCCAGCCCTTTAATCATTTTGGTTGCCCTCCGCTGGACTCTCTGTAGCATGTCCCTGTCCTTTTTGTAGTGGGGAGCCCAAAACTGAACACAGTATTCTAGATGTGGCCTCACCAGTGCAGAATAGAGGGGAATGATCACATCCCTTGAGCTGCTGGTAATACTTCTTTAGATGCAGCCCAGTATGCCATTGGCCTTTTTGGCAGCAAGAGCACACTGCTGACTCATATCAAGCTTCCCATCCACCATGACCCCTAGGTCCTTTTCTACACTGCTGCTACTTAGCTGAATGTTTCCCAGCCTGTAGCGGTGCATGGGGCTTTTCCGTCCCATGCAGGATTTTACACTTGTCCTTATTGAAGCTCATAAGATTTCTATTGGCTCACTGTTCCAATTTATCTAGGTCTCCCTGAATCCTGTCCTTGCCCTCCAACGTGTCTACTGTTCCCCCCAGCTTGGTGTCATCTGCAAACTTACTGAGAGTGAAGTCTATTCCATCATCGAGATCATTGATGAAAATGTTGAACAGAACCGGCCCCAGGCCCGACCCCTAGGACACACAACTCGTGACTGGTTGCCAGCTAGACATGGAACCATTGATTCCTACACGCTGAATGTCCCTCTGCAGGCAGACACTGGAGATTTACGCACTTTCAAAAACAGTTTTCAACCTCCATGAATGAGATGGGCAGGCACCAAATCAAAATTTGGCTTGGGGTGCCACAACCCCTTTAGCTGGCCCTGGGTGCGCAGGATACTGAGACATTAAAAAATTTGTCTGCTCTTGTAACCAGCATTTGGTGTTAGCATTGTTAGAACACACATTCTGTAACGGTTCTGTGAAATTAGAGTGTAGTTACCCTTGCGAGAAACCACAATTTCATCATACAGATGACTTGTATTATGTCCTAAATGGATAATAACATAGTGAACAGGTGGTGTGTGGGAAATGAAATGACAGGATTAGAACCACATACAGTTGAGTTGTAGTATCTGAGCAGCCTAGGCACCGAAATAGGGTAATGAAATGATTTTGGCACAACAGGGTTGAGAGGTCTGCCCATCTTGCCCATTTCAAAGCCATCTCATTAATGTGGGGTATGTTTACATAGCTTTCCCTTTGCAGCATTTACACCTGTATCACCTGTATCCCCTAAAACATTTGCAGAAGTATAGATGTTACTAACATCAACAGAACCATCTGAGACCATTGTTTGCACCCTGGGACTGGGGCATCTGTGTGGATACCCCGCACACGGGCTAAGGGCTAAAAGTCCATGAGCAGTATATTGTTAGTAGGCTGTGGAGGGGAAGCTGGAGGCTCTTTCCTGGTTACAATAGGTGATTCAGGTTACAGGAGCTGAGATAGCATCTAAAGTGAGAGGGCAGAACTATGGGTCCTGTGGTGATCAGATGGTAGTTGAGCCAAACGTTCAGTTTCATGACCCATTTGCTACAACCCCTTTTAGAAACTGGATGTATTGACTGGCTTTGAGGCATGTGGCCTTAGCAACCTGTACTGTGGGTGGATTACAGGAGTGCATGCTGCTGAGGCCTAGAAGGAAACAGGGAGACATCATTTCATTTTGTGGACCCAGGCTGGGATTCCCTGGATTTTGACAGAGAGGTCTGTATGTGTTAACATAATGGGGGAGGATGACTATTTGGTCTAGAAGGAATATGCCAGGATTAAAAATTTTAACCATAGCTTGATTGCCCTCCTGTACCTCAGGCCAAGAGGAAGGGCCATGAGGATTTTGAATAGCCTCTCTTTCCCTAACTGTCCTTTTGAGAAGTTGTCAGATTATATTTAAATTTGCTAACATGGTTATAAACAGTATTGAATATCAAGTGCAGGGGAGCTGGGATGACACAGCCATCCCTTAGGGATATTGTCATCCTGGTGAGCAATTGAAAGGCTAAGACTCCAGTCATTGAAATGAGTGGCTCTTATTGACAAACAGTGGCTCGCAGCTACACTCCGCTGTTGACCTTGGTGATTTTCTACTTTAGAGTCTGGCTTGCACAGGAAGACTTGAAAACCCAATGGCAATACACACTATGGTGAAGATACAGTTTAAGGGGTTGAGGCCCAAGAGGGCCATGAAATGGTCAACTGTGACAGGGGCAAATTTCTTGGCATATTAATTTATCATACAGTAGCTAATAATGAGATGACAGGAACCATCAGGCTTTCTGAAAGGACAGATGGAGGAGTTGATGGGAGAGGAAAAGGAAACAGGCAAGCTTTGCTGATGCAAAGAATACATAATATCACCTACCACATCCAAAGCCTCAGGCTGAAAGGACCATTGTTTGGTAGGTTGAAGAAGTTACCTGGTAACCTGGATGGGAGGGTGGAGGTGCTTAAACAGCAAATGGTAACTTTGTTTTCCCAGTGTTCTGAAACCTGTCCCTGACCTATCATGGACATTTGTCAGCCTGTTGGTTCTGAACAGAGGTGTTCCTTTGGTTAACACTTTGTGCTACCTTTGGCTCAGGCATCAAGGAGGGAGCACATTACTTCAATAGTCTGGAGCTTAGTTGTACCCTATCGACAAAAGATGCCTTCTCTTGGTCAGCGTTCTGTGTCTATTCTGGGGTAACCCTCATGAATGAAGAAACAAACACCACCATGGATCTTTGCAGAAATAAAGGTGCCAGGTGAGGCTTTAGTGCAATGTACCACAATGGTAAGCAACCTAACTATACAAATACCAGTCATTCTCTCAGTGTAATGGAATAGCTGAACTGATACCAAAACTCTCCATCACCAAGACTTCTATACAAAAACTTGGCTCCAAACCTCCTAGGCTATGTCCGCACGCAGGGCCTTGTTTCAAAATAAGTTATTTTGAAACAAGTCATTTTGAAATAAAGCCCTTATTTCAAAATGACTTAATTTGAAATAACTAAAAACCAATTTGAAATACGGGAAAAGCCCCAATTGAAATACCATGTCCAAACAGAGGACTTGCTATTTCGCTTTAGGGGAAGGGCACCATGGCAGGTGTGGCAACACGGCCACCTCCCTGGGCCACGTTGGCAGCCATGTTGCCAGCCAATCCTATAAAAGCTGGCACTGACCTCACTTCCCTGTCCATTCTGGCTAGCAGGACTCTGCAAGCAACAGACATGGACGCTGCCTGGCTGCCTAGCCTGCGCCGTGCAACGAACACACCCTCTGCCCATCTGCAGAGTGTCCTGCTGATGTGGTACACTCTGCTTGCAGACCCTGATGGTGCCCAGCCTTTGCCTGAGGCTATCATCCAGCTGGGCAGCAGAGCAGAGCTACTGTCCCTGGCGCCTTCTGTGTCTCGCCAGGTCAGGGCCCGGAAGACCAGCCCAGACTGGTGGGAGTGGGTAATACTCCGAACCTGGGGGAATGACAAGGGGCAGAGGAACTTCCGCATGAGCAGTGCCAGCTTCAACCTCCTGGTCACAGAACTCGCCCCGCGGCTGCACCGAAGGAACACCACTATGAGGCCTGCTATCCCTGTGCACAAAAGAGTGGCCATCACTCTGTAGAAGATGGCCACTCTGGAATCGCTCAGGTCTGTGGCGCACCTGTTTGTAATCGGGAGGTCCACCACCGCAAACATTCTTTTGCAAGTCACCAGGGCCATCAGTGGGATTGTGCTGTGACGCCTGGTCACCCAAGGGGAGCTGCAGGACACTGTTGCCGGCATGGCCACACTGGGGTTTCCCAATCGTGTGGGGATCCTGGATGCCACGCACATCCCCATGCGAGCCCCGGAGCACAGAGCCGTAGTACAGAAACCAGAAGGGGTACTATTCTATCATCCTGCAGGCCCTTCTGGACCACTGGATGATGGAATAGACTGCATTCTCAGTAAGTTTGTGGATGACACCAAGCTGGGGGGACCAGTAGACATGTTGGAGGGCAAGGACAGGATTCAGAGAGACCTTGATAAATTGGAACAGTGGGCCAATAGAAATCTTATGAGGTTCAATAAGGACAAGTGTAAAATCCTGCACTTGGGACGAAGAAACCCCATGCACCGCTACAGGCTTGGAAACATTCAGCTAAGTAGCAGCAGTGTAGAAAAGGACCTGGGGGTCATGGTGGATGGGAAGCTAGATATGAGTCAGCAGTGTGCTCTTGCTGCCAAAAAGGCCAGTTGCATACTGGGCTGCATCAAAAGAAGTGTTACCAGCACATCAAGGGATGTAATCACTCCCCTCTATTCTGCACTGGTGAGGCCACATCTAGAATACTGTCTTCAGTTTTGGGCTCCCCACTACAAAAAGGACAGGGACATGCTAGAGAGACTTCAGAGGAGGGCAACCAAAATGATTAAAGGGCTGGAGCACAAGCCCTATGAGGAAAGAGTGAAAGCATTAGGCTTATTTAGTCTGCAGAAGAGAAGATTGAGGGGGGATTTGATAACAACCTTGAACTACTTGAAGGGATGCTCTAAGGAAGATGGAGCTCGACTGTTCTCGGTAATAACAGAGGACAGAACAAGGACCAATGGTCTGAAGTTGCGATTAGGGAGGTAGAGGCTGGATATTAGAAAAAACTTTTTTACTAGGAGAGTGGTGAAGCCTTGGAATGAGCTGCCAAGGGAAGTGGTGAAATCTCCATCTTTGGAGGTGTTTAAGGCCCTGCTGGACAAAACCATGACTGGGATGGTTTAGTGGGAGTGGTCCTGCCTCTGGCAGGGGGTTGGACTAGATGACCTATGGGGTCCCTTCCAACCCTATGATTCTATGATTCTATGATTCTAGCTGCAGGGCGAACCCATTGCAGCTGTCTGTGAAACTGAGGCACAACTCGTTGCCAGGGACTACGACCTGGCTAGACCTGTGCCCCCCACGGGAGCAGCCATCACAGAGAGTTTTGACAGTTCAGGATGCACTGATGAACACCTTTGCCATGGAAGAACTTTGAGGGCCAGGCCTGCCCTGCCCCACACCAGCCTCTCCCCCGTTCGCCCACAGCCAGCCCCCACCCATCCACCCTCACTGTGAACTAACTGCAATAAAACCAAGCAGCACCAAAAATAGCTGTTTTAACTATTTATTTAAGAAAACAGGGGTTGGGGCAGGGAAGAACTGGGGAGGGTTGGGGATGGGGAAATGTGGGGGGTATCTGGAGGGAGGGCCAACAACTTGGAAAGGGGAGACGGGGGGGGGGGGGGGGAAGAGTCTCAAGGGAGGGCCAGCAACTTGGAAGGGGTAGACTGGGGGGAGAAGTAGTCTCGAGGGAGGGCCAGCAACTTAGAAGGGGGAGACTGGATATGGGGAACGGGGAGTCTGGGTGGCAGGGGAGTCCTTAGGCAGGGCCTGTGGGGGGGTCTGGGGGTGGTGGTGTTCCTCAACCCTGCCCACAGCCGCTCTGGGTCCTGGGTCTCCTCCGGTGTAGGCCAGGCAGAGGACCCCCTGCCATAGCTGGAGGGGCCACTTTCTCCACCAGCTGGCACACACTGCTTGCAATAGCTTCAACCACGATGTGCAGGCGGTCACATAGGTGCTCAAAGGTCTGTGCCTGGCACTCACTGGCCTGGGCCTGCCACTCCAGGGCAGCAACCACCTGGTCATCCACAGCTGCCGCCTACTGCAGCAGGCGGAGAGCAGTGCCTGGCGCCTGGCTTGGCACCATGCCTGGGTTGACTCCTCCATACACTGACCCAGCTCATCCAGGCTCTCCAATATCTCCCCACGCATCTGGGGGGCCCTCCTCCAACTCTGTGGTGGTCTTGGGCTGCTGCATGTGGCAGGTGGTGGTGCATAGTGGGCGGCTGGGTGACCTGCTGCAGGGAAGCAGAAAACACAGTTGACCCCTGCTGCCTGCTGGCCTTGTCTGTGTGCAGCCTGTCTGCAGCACATACCTCTGCCCTGACTGTCAGCAGGACTCAGGATCCTGTGGGACATTGCCCTGCGGTAAGGCTACCAGAGCCTAAAGCCTCGAAAGGAAGACAGGGAAGTACAAAAAGGAGGACATTGGAGATCACATGGGAGAAAATGTAGTATGCATGTAATATTCTTCGGTTTTTAGGGGGGCCCTGGAACACTTGCCCGTACAAATAAGTATTCTATGGCATTCCAGGATACATCAACCCCTATAGTAAAAAGCTTGACAAAATCCTATATTTTAAAATGCCTGCCAGACAGAGCATGTGAAAATAAAAAGAAGAACACGAAGGTAAAAAGGAGACCATGTTCTCCTTTTTCCTGACATCTGGTATCCATAACTTGGAGGCCCGCATGCTAGTGGTGCCCACAATGGTGAGCTGGACTCACCCACGCCTTGCTCTAGGGAGTCTCCCAAGGCCACTTGCCAGTGGTGTGGCCTGCATGCTCTCCACCCCGCCCAAGATGCAGCTGCTTCTTTGACACCCAGCACCTGTTAACCATCCCCAGGCACACAAGGGCCTGTGACCCTGGTGCCACATGTCTCTCAGGTATCCATGGCCATAAGAGGGCCTCTAAACCCGTTGACCCTGTGCCCTACCTGCCCCAGTGCCTGGCCCTGTACCCCTTCGCTGCCCATGACCTGGACAGGCCCAGCCCTGCCTCCTTCTGTGGGAGAGAAAGACTCACCCACAGGGGCTCCAGAGGTCTGACATGATGTCTCTGGGTCCATCTCGGACTCCCCAGGGGCCGGGGTGGTGTCAGGCCCCTGCTCCTCCGCGCTGCTCTCCTCCTTTGGGATAAGGAACAGCTTGGGGGTCACTGGGGTGGGCTCTGCAGCTGGTGGTGGTGCAGCAGGAAGCTGACCGACATCCACAGACACTTTGGACTCAGTGTCCACTGCCTCAGGGCCGGAAGACGAGCTGTGGTGCCTGCCAGTTTCAACAGCACAGCTGGCAGGCCACTGGGCTCTGGCCCCAGGAAGGCATGGAGCTCGTCATAGAAGGGGCAGGTAGCACTGCTACCTGTCTCCTGGAGCTCCTGTGACTCCCTGGTCCAGGCATGGTCCTGCCTGATGGCCTTTATTATGTAGCGCACCTGCTCCGTGGTGCACTCATGGCCCTCAGTGGACAGCACCACAGCAACGTCTGCGTATATGTCCTGGTTCCTGTGGCTAGCCCAGAACCGGGACAGGATGTCCTCCCTCCTCCAGATGCTGAGGAGGCACTGGACCACCTCAGCTGTCCAGATGGGGGCATGGTGTAGCCCCCCAGGGGCACTGGAGCCACATGCTGCCATGCCTGCACAAGGCTCTGGGCACACTGGCAGGCACACGTGGGAAGGGACTTCCTGCTTCCTTTGGGTGCCATCCACACTGGGAAGAAGGTCAGGACAGTTATTTTGAAACAACGTTTGTTTCAAAATATCATGTCCGAACAACGGTTATTTCAAAATGACTCATTTTGAAATAACCGTCATTTAAAAAGAACATGTCCCAATGGCATTATTTCGAAATGAGTCGTTTTGAAAGAACCGTCATTTCAAAACGAAAGCTGTTTAAGCCATTTCAAAATGACGGCTCTTGTTTCGAAATGATGGGCTCTGTCATTTCGAAACAAGAAAATGTCGGGGACATACGAGTTTTTATTTCAAAACAACCAGTGTTGTTTCAAAATAAAAGACTCGTGTGGACATACACCTAGATTTATATACTCTTTGGACCATTGTTTCACCTCCTTCACACCAGAAATGATCTTTGCTGTCCAAAATTATCTTGATTGGTCAATGCACTATTTTCGTAATGACACCTCTTAACGTATTTGGTTCACACACCATTAATCATCTCCATCCATCAAATAGTCATCCCTTGAGATGGCTGGTTTGGCCAAAACTTCTCTCCTTATAACTTTGGTGCTAGGCTGACAGAACTCCTCCTTTCTTTAAGGTACTGTCCTACTCTATATCCTTACTGTAATGCTATGTTGACTTAGGAGACTCTATATGATACTATTTCATATTATTTATTTAATAATTGCAAATATCCATAGGAGTTATACCATATTTGGTACCATTCAAAAGATGATAACTTTCTGGAAATTATTATATGACTTATTTTAGCATGTCATACCTTAGTAGAGGATATGAATTTATTTATCTGTGTTTCAACTTACCTGATTCTGGAAACTCAGAAGCTACCCCATCCAACCTCTCTTCCCAAGCCACCGACATACCAATCATCGGTATTCAAAACTCGATCAATTGCAAACATGGTTATCCGATCATACCATCCCATCCTGAAATTTATCAAGCTTAGTTCTAAAGGCAGTTATGCCCTTTGCCCCCACAGCTTTCCTTGGAAGGCTATTCCAGAACCTTACTGCTCTGATGATTAGAAACCTGTATCTAATTTTAAGCCTAATTTTCCTAATGGACATTTTGTATCCATTTGTTCTTGAATCCAGATTGGTGCTGTACTTGAATAATTCATCTCCCTCTCTGGTATATATCTCTCTGACATATTGAAAGAGAACAATCATATCTCCTGTTAACATTCTCCTCTTATTAAAGCCGGCCATAATTTTTGCATCTTCACAAGGTTATCTCAGCAGGCCTAGATCACACTTACTACTCTTGTTTCCACTTATTTCTTCCCAATTTCAATGAGATAAGACTTGCAAAATAACTCCTGCAAACTTGACCATTTATCCAGCTCAGGTCTACTACTTTGCATAGGCGACCTAGGCCTTGTACCTCCTACCTGCCCATTCTATTAGTCTTTTTTTTTCATTCAAACACTAGGTTTCTATTACTCAGTTTAACTCACAGACCTAAGGATAAAAGGGAGCAGCATGATAATCTACCCATGGAACTCACAGAATCATACAACTGGAAAGAACCATGAGAAATCATTGAGTCTAGTCCCCGGCACTCATAGCAAGAACAAGTAGCATCTTAAATCATTCCTGAAAGCTGTTTGTCTAGCCTGATATTAAAATTTCCAGTGATGAAGATTCCACAACCTCCTTGGCAACTTATTCCTGTGGTTAACCACTCTGACATTTAGGACTTTTTTCCTAATGTCCAACCTAAACCTCTATTAGTGTAATTTAAACCCATTGCTTTTTGCCTGATCATTAGCAGTTGAGGAGAATATTTTTCTCCCTGCAAATTATAACAATCTTTTAGGTATTTGAAAACTGTTTTCCTGTGCCCTTTCTGTTTCCTCTTTTCTAGACTAAACAATCCCATTTCTTTGAATCTTATGTTGTAGGTCAAGTGTTCCAGACTTTTAATACTTTGTGTTGCGTTTCTGTAACCCTTCTGCCAGGGCAGGCTGGCAGAACAAGGGCTGGGTTCTGTGTCTACGGGTTTCCCAATACTGTAGCACCACCAGTCGGCTTAAGCCCCAACCCAGATTTCTGGGAATCCTGCACTGTTCCCTGGGCACCCCAAAGGGTAAGGCTTCCCCACTCGCAAGCACGAGTCTGAGTGTAGTAAATGGAGATTTTAATAGCAGTAAAACAAAAATGCAAAAGACCAAATAACGAGATCAGCATTTATCTAGAAAACTTAGTATAGAGCAAAGTTCTTGATAACCCACACTGCATAACAGAACATAGAAACCTAATAGCAAAAGTGGCACTGATCTGGAGGATCAGTGCTAACTAGGCTCCCAACCAACCCTAAGGTATGTAGGGAGTGTCTTATGCCAGCTGTCCACTGATGCCATCTAACTGTCACTCACTCCATCCTCTAAACTGGTTCCTTGGCTCTGCCCACTGTCCACTGTCTTCGCCTTCTGGTCCCTCATGTTCCCCAGCTCGCCACTGCCCGCTCTCGCCGTCCACTGTCTCCACCTGCTGTCCGCCAGCACTGCCTTCTGGTCCCTTGTGTCGCCCAGCTCACCACTGGCCACTCTCGCCATCCGTTGGCTCCGCCCGCTGTCTGCCAGCACTGCCCTCCGTTCCTCATAACAGCTAGTTCACCACTGGCCACTCTCACCGTTCACCAGTTTCACCCCATTGCTTTTCCCAGCTCAGGGATAAAGATTTCTCCCTAACTCAGCTCTCTTAGGTTTTAACAGCTGGTGATAGCTAGTCCTGTAAGAAAGAAGCAATAGGGAAGGAGACCAATACTGCATCAAGCACTGAAACAATTTACCCTTACCCTTACCACCCCACACACACACTTTTGTACTTCATATTTCAGGTTAAAATATGCAGGGGCCTTTCTTGTAAATCTTTTTCTAAGTAAGAGTGTTTTTTACCCTTTAACTAACCCAGACAGATTTGAAACAGAGAATAGCAGTTTACCCAAAGACAGTATTTCATATTTCCCTTTAGTAGAATTACAGATATTGATAGATTTGTGACAAAAAAAAATACTATTACCCAGTATACCTTGCCCCAGTGCATCCAGTGTGCTAATCAGTTGATTGTACTCTTTGTATCCATGCTAATACAGGACCCTTGCGGATTAGTTTCTCCCCCCTGTCAGTTCAGAAGCTATTAAGCACAGCTTCTAAGCCTGCCTTACACTTCTCTGGACTTTCTCCAATTTGTCCATATCTTTCCTGAAGTGAGGTGCCCAGAACTAGATACAATACTACAGCTGAAGCCTGATCAGCAAAGGAATGGACTGGAAAAAAAAAATTACTTCTCCTGTCTTGTTTACAATACTCCTGTTATGACACCTCAGAATGATGATTACTTTTGTTGCAACAGTGTTACACTGTTGACTCATATTTAGCATCTGGTCTGCTATGGTGTGCAGATTTGTTTCATCTGTCATCCTTTCTATGCAGTTATTGCCTATTGTGTGATAAAATAAAGGTTTTGCTGCTTCAGTAATCTGAAACTATTCATTGTGGCCTGCTTATTAATGTAAAAAACTAGTGTTAGTCTATGTCACCGGTGAGAGTCACTTAGCTCTTATTTTGGCATTCTGTGAGGTCAGTGAGAAATCTTTTCCCATCAACTCAAATGCCAGCCATTTTCTCCAGAGTCTAGCCTGTCCACATAATGTGTGCTGGTCAGTCCTAACCCAGAATCTTTTTTTTTTTTTTTTTTGGCTAGGCTGAATGATCTGATTCCCCACGGCCATATTTTATGGACAGTTTGAAATGATAGCATGAATGTTGAGAGGCCAGTGAATATAAGACGAGGAGCATTTCAAAGCTGTAGGCTAAGGGAACTTCCCACAAGGCTGGATTTGAGATACTAAAAGATGTAGTCCAGAAGATGGAAGTAGAGAATAGGGAGCAGGACTCTTGCTGGACTGGCTTGGTGAGGAATAGAAAGTGTGTGGGACAAGGTGTGTAGTATTCAAATCACAGTGGAGTGGTGAGCAGTCTACATTTGTATTTTGCTTCTATACAAGGACCTACTTACTTTATGGTATTGCATAAGATGCAGATTCAGTCACATTAGACTTCCAAAATAATTGTAACAATGGGAGCTCCAGTCCTCTGGGACAGAGAGCTGTAGCCTCAACTATTAATCTTGCAAAGCCACTGTCGGACGTGAGCGGCTGACAGAGGGAAAATCGCTGATAAGTGAGAATGGATGCTGTGTATTTCAAAAATTGAATGTAAGCCATGTAAATTTTTAGTGTGGATAAAACCTCTGGGGTTCATGACATAACAAGACAATATAAGAATATTACTGTTCAAATGTCTTTCACTTTTAAACTATCAAGCAGAGCCGCAGAGAATTACGCCTGGAGACCTGCAGACTGGGAAATGATGGGTACTCTGACTAGCCAGGCTATATCTGGGACCCTATTTCCTCAAAAAGAGTCCCCCTGAACCCTAGAGTGTACATTGATTAGGGGAGCTGTCTTTCCCTCAGAACCCTAAATACTTGGAAAGAGTGTGGTCGTCTTTATAAAGTTATTCCTTGAGCCCTATTGATTTGGTATGTGAGTAACAAACTCATCTCTGATCATCTCCCTCCATCACCCCTACTGCAATGACAGCCTGTGCAATTATTCCTGGTGGGATAAAGAGACAAAGGTGGTCAGTCCAGAGGCTTCAGGGCAGCTTCTGATGGCTGAAGGAAGCAGGCTATTGAACCTAGGGGGGATTATGATTAAACTGAGACAATCAAAATTGCTCTCTGCCAGAGAGAGGCTATCAGATGGGAGCCAATGTTACTTAGTGGGGAAATCCTACATTTGAAACAAGGATGCACCAGAGCCTGGCCACCTGCATGACGCACTCTCAGGGGTTCAGCAAAGAGCTCATCAGCCTGGAGTAGCAACACATACTCTGGTTCCATGGCAATGGTCACCAGCACAGAACTGCTGCAAGATACATGAGTACACCTTACACTTGACTTTTTTTTTTTATTTTCCCTCTGGCATTTCACAACCATCCTTGCATGTCTGCAAGACTCACTTTACCCTAACACTCTAAGCCTCTGTTATTAGTGAATCATTTTTTCACTCCGGGGAGAGGCACTTAGGGTGAAAATCTCTAGGGTCTTTTTGTCAATTAAAATTATTCACAGAGGTCAGGGAATTGTCCTAGATTCCTGGCCAACCCAAGAATACTCAGGGATTCCACAAGGGAAATAATATAAGTCCATGCCGAGTCCTGCCAGTGTCAGATGTGATGTTCATACACATTTTGAGGTGACGGTAAGCAGGTTTCCATCTGCTGCATGGGATTTTGGTGAGTTGCCTATTTTTCTAATAATCTTAGTGTTAAAAGCTTAGAAATGGTTCAAGTGAAGAACAACCTGAGGAGGAAATCCCCAGGAGAGACATTTGAACAGTTTAGTATAGGCACAAACAACAAAGAATTAACTGGTAAAATTAAAACTATTAATACATTGCAAATAGTTTGGACTCACATTTCTTCTCTAAGATCATTTTCTTGTCTCTTACTCTGTCCTTCTCTGTCTTTCTCATTATCTGCCTTTATTTAGTTGATGTGGTTTATTCTCTGGCTATCTCAAAGTTCTCAAAACATCAGCTATACTATCATTTTCACAATTGAAGAGTAAGCTACTGAATTGTGCAAGTGTGATTTCACCACAAAAATGCTCACACAGGGTTTTATTCAGTGGCTTGATTCTGTTCTCACAATCCCCATTAAAGGCAATCATTCTAGATTACCAGTGGCACCAGTGAAATTGAGGGCCTAATCTCAGGATGCCACATTAATTTTCCAGTATTCTTCAGACACTATCAGCATCCTAACAGAACAGCTCTCACTGTTTCATAGCCTACAGTTGTGATAACAACAGGACTGAGTCAAAATGTCCACATTCAAGGTGAAATCATGGTTCCCTTGAGATCAAAGTTATGGCTCCCATCAGGGGCAGGATTTCGCTCTAAATCCATATTTAGAGACTTGAATTAATGGCCAGATTTTCACATCACAATGAGCCAGTGGCTTTAGTGAGAGTTGCCCTATAGGCTCCAAGGATAGGTGAACTCACCTGGACCAGAAAATAACTGTAAGGAAAGTAACTTTAATATTTAAAGAATAGGGTTCAAATGAATTTTTGGAGAGTATGTGGCTGCTCTGTGAGTTCCTGTGTGCCACTACTTCTGGAAAGGAAAAGAATCTCCAATATGTAGTAAAAATAAAATCATATTTCTGACATAGAATAAAAGAGGTAGGACTGGATATTTCACTAAGGGAGATCCAGGAAGACACTGTGCATGTGTGCAGTACCCAGATCTCAGTTGTGCATTCTTGAAAAAGGACTAAATAGGCCATGTACCTCCAGCCTTAGTCAGACATGAAAGAGAGACAACAATGTCACCTTCTGGGGTGCTCCAGGCAGAGTGCAGTCAGGCACATCAGGCAAGATGGGTTCTTATCAGTGTTTTTTTTTTTTCTATCCAGTGCTGATATCAGTTTGGCTGTGTGTGTGTGAATGTGTGCATGAGTCTCTGAAGGTATGCTTCCTCAGGATTACTTCTGCTCTAATCTCTAGTGAGAACTTAGATATCTCAGTGATTTGGAGCTTGTCTTGGGTCTTAATCAGGAACGGAGTTAGCCTGGTGATCCTGAGCTGAGGGGTTCCTTTGGTTAATGCTTTAGGTTACCTTTTGAGATCTGAATTCACCTTGATTTCTCTGCATACCCCAATCTTCATGCCACCCATCAATTTGATAGGACTGTGCATCATTGGACATCTCTATCCATCAAGATGTCATGGTTTGACTGAAACAGCTTCTTGCACGAGTCATTTATATAATCCCTCCCTATCTCTTCGGCATTATTTGTTGGCACAAGATCAAATGTATAACTTTCAGGTACTTTTCCATTTTTCATACTTATTACAATTTCAGCTTGTTTCTTGCCAATTCCAATGAAGCTGAACTTCACCATTTGTTTCATGTCCGTAGCTTCAGTTCAGGCTCACTGTACATTTAGTTCAGGCCCACTGTTGGATTACTTCATTCGGCCTTGAGCCAATACCTAGACACTTCTACTCATTTTTCCAATTTTAACCTTTTACTGTCTCCTACAGGTATGGACATGAAGTATACGATAAAGTTCAATTTCACTGGAATTGGCAAGAAACAAGCCAAAATTGTAATAAGTATGACAAATGAGAAGTACTTCAAAAGAATTGAGTCGCTCTAATGACAACACCTAAACACTTCTAGTCATTTTTCCTATTTTAACTTTTTACTTTCTCCTACACCTTTAATGTCCTGTGGCCAGAGGTGTCTTAGACTGGAATGTAATGTGAAGAGCCTGAAGTACATTTTCTCAGACCCCTTCCTGCATCCATTCCATCCCTTTTATTGTGACATATTTTACAACAGCCTTGTGACATTCCCACCAATTGCTAGCATGGAGAAGCAACATCGGGAAGTTGTTCTATGAACTGTGGCTGTGTGGTGTGTCTGGCACCACTTATTATCCTTGACTGAGTGGGATCAGTTTGTGGGAGGCCTTGGGACCATGGGAAGAAGAATGGAAGGAACCCGGACATGTGAACAGCAGGACTGAAATTCAAATTTCTTTATGATTGTTGTTTTCAAGCCAGTGCTGGGAGGTTTCCTGATCACAAGTATTTGTGGGCTGCTCTCAGGTCATATTGCCCTTAGGAAGCCTAGAACTGCAGACTGGGTGTCACAGCCTATACTTGTTTTTGTTTCCATTTTTTAAAAATATTTTTGAATGATAAATTATGCAGTGGAGAGAACCACTGATGTTTGCTCTTCAGCTTGTTCAATTGTGTGTAGTATTTTCCCATCCCATGCTGACCTGATTCCAAAGAAGAGACAAAGGAGGTTTTAGCTCTGGGGCAGCCTGGACAATTGCCCAGGATCCCATCCATGAGGGTTGTGTGGATTCCAGGAGGTGGACTGGTTTGGGGATATCTGTAAATCTCCCAGCTGCCCACCTGGCACCCACTCCCATGTGGACCATGGTGGAAGTCGACAGGCATGGACTCCAGCCAGTCAGGGGATGGGGGGGGTATGGTGTAAGAAGATTGGGGAGGCATGTGAGACGGGGGGTGCCAGCTCTGAGATGCTTGGAGGAGCTGAAACTAAGATCCAGGGGCTTGTGGCAGGGGAACCAAACCAAAGTGGCAGCGAGGTTGATGGTGAGGCCTGAGGGGCAGGCAGATGATGGCCCATGTTGAGGCCTGGGGAGAAGTGGGGCCCTGGGGATCGGTGGCAGGGGTTCCACCAGGAAGGCCAGCAGCAGGGCCAGGGCAGGCTGTGACAAGGTGGCAGGGGGAGATGCCTAGGGGTCTGACAAGACTGGAAGGGAAGTCAAGGATGGGGACCCCGTACTCTTCATAGGGAGGCATCCTTGACTTTCCCAGGGGCCTCTGACTAACTAAGACTGACCAATGTGAGAGACAAAGTCTTTTCTATATTTCACAGTCTCTGCTCCGACACCCTACAATTCATTTCATACTTCCCAGTACTCTTCCTTTCCTGGAGTTCAGTGCCCTCCACACCTGTTATCTGGGGTTAATGGGCCAGCTGTGCAGAAACAGTGAACAAAGTGAGAAATATGCCCTTTCTCTACTGAGACAGAGCAATTCTTGGTTCTGTCAGTGGTTATGTAAATGTAGTTGCCATGTGCAGCAGCCTCTGCTTGCTGGCTACCTCAGTGAGCCATTGGGAAACACAGTCAAAACCTAGGACTCCGTCCAATCATTTGCTATCCAGCTCTGGTGACATTTAAAGACTTTATTAATGGTGATGGCTGTACGTACATTCTTCAGGATGGAAACTTTATGGTGTTGAAGGAAATTCTGCTCTTGAATACCTGTTTTTGTCAAACCACAAACAACACCCCCCCCTTCTCAGTCTAAGCAACTTGTTAAGTCAGTCTGTCAGTTAAACCACAAGTTTCCGTAAACAAACTAGGTATAAAAGACCCCCACAGGAGGAGTACGCAGGCTTAATAAGCTTATGAATATTTACTTGCACACCCAGGGGAGGCATAATTATTGCTTTGTGCAACATGCGATGTATGTAACGGGGGGGGGCACATGTTAAGGAGAACATGAAGTAGGCGGAATGGAAAGTCTGTACCTCCTGACTACCCTAGCCAATGGGGAAAGGGAGAGGGAACCCTGCGGCTGGTATTAGGGAATAAAAGAGCTGCTAGGCTAAACACTGGCTGAGTTCACTGAGTGGCTCCCCCACTCTGTGTGCTCCCTTTATTCGAATAAAGTTGCTTATAAACAGGCCTCCTCTGCCTCTGTGGATTTTATCACCTCAAGGAACCTCAGGTCCCATTCGCTACAATTGGGGGCTCGTCCGGGATCCTTCCACCCTTCGGACGTCTCGCTGGGGAACAGGAGTCGATGGCGTGCCTCGCCCACTTGGGCGATCGACCCCCCTTCAACAGCGGGGAGATCCGAATGGAGACTGGACACCCAAGACTAAGACAGAGGCAGACGAGTCGGAGGTGGCAAGGGGCCACCTGAAGGCAGGGAATAAGACGGTACCGCAACACCTGGTCACGGGGGAAGACCTTTGGATAAAGAGGTAAGGAACATGAGAAATATATGTGGAAAGGGAAAATCGTCCAGAGGGGACGATAAAAAAAAAAAAAAAAAAACAGGGACTGCAGCCCTGATATTCCCCCAGATAGTCCATTGGGTAGGACATTAAGGTTTTGGAATTCATTGAGAATTCCCAAGGAAATTACTAAGGCTACCATGACTAATTTGTGTTATTGTATCTGGCCAAGGTATAAACTGGATAAGGGATTTTGGTGGCCCCCTACAGGGTCAGATAATGTCTACATATGTCAGGTTTTAAATTTTTTATGTAAATGATTTCAAGAAGGGAAAAGGGAATTGGATTTCCAGGTAAAAGGGAGTTGGACTCCCAAGGGAAAAGGGAATTGGATTTCCAGG
>ML682096.1:1363591-1393630 GCA_007922195.1 Podocnemis expansa
AAAGGAAGTGAAGGAAATACCAAAAGATTTGTTGTCCCTTCTGTGAATTCCCTTTTGCAAGAATTAGAGCAGATGAATGTCCAGAGCCTTATGACATCACCCTTTTAGGAGTAAACAGGCTGCTGGAAGCTAAGGTAAAACTAGTATGCTTGTGGGCTCATTACTGGGATCAGGTTTGCGATCCATAACAGTCCAGCAAGAAGACATCCATGATTTCAAAGGAGGGGGGAACAGACCCTCTTAGCATTGTCATGCTGAAAATACCACAGAATATGCCTTTTTGAAGCATGTACATGTGGTGCTCTCTGGAAACACTGAATCATCTTTAAGACATGGGATATATGTGAAATTATTCAGACTACTGGTAACCTGTCTTAGAAAAGGGAATTTGACTAGGAAAGATGTAGAAAGTCTGCAGTTGCATCTTTATTTCTTTTCTGTGTAACTCATCCATTTTGATTTTCCTCACTATTTTAAGAAGTTTGGGGTTGGAAGGGCCTGCAGGAGATAACCTCATCCTACACTTTTCTCTAATCAGGACCAGTCTCATTGGTATCATCCCATCCAAAGTTTTGTCAAGCCACATATTAAATACCTCTATTAGAGATTCCACCAGATCCCTAGCTCATCGGTTCCAGTGCTGTACCATTCTGCTAATGGAAATTTTTATCCTAATATCCTTCCCCACTGCAACTTGAGAACATTTCTCCTACTTCTGTCATCTACTACTGAAGAAAACTGCCTTGCTCCATATCCCCCTACGCTCTCCGGAAATCCCTCTGTCCTCATGAAAATAGCTGATTGCATAGTAGCTGCTGTAACAGTGAATACTGTCCAGGTGAGGCAGCCATTGATAGTGATGTCTTTGAAATGGAACCAAAATATGCTGAGTGCCTTCAGCATGATGGAGGTAGACAACCTTGTAACTTTGAATGACTGCAAGCAGAGCAGTAGGTAGTTGGGGTCCTGCAAAGTTTGGTATTTGGTGACAAAGAACAGAATCATAATATTTCCCAATAGGTGGATGATAGAGAATGTAGAGCAAGGGATGGAAATTCAGATGGGGGCAGTTTCCAGCCCAGGGATGTGATTTAGATTGGTTATTGGTAGGTTAGAAGAGGTGAGGTTGAAAACCACTATGAGATTATCAAAGTGCTGACCAGACTCGGAAATGCCCCAGGTGCCTGTGAAGGGAAAGAACCACAGTGACATGGATTATGCACATGATAGCAAATAGCACGATAATCATTTAAGGTGTATTAACAGTCTGTAGCATGAGATTTTTGCCATCTCTTTAGTATCACAGAGAAACAAATAAATAAATAAAAATAATTAAAAAAATATAAGGACACATATGGGTAGAAAATAGTAAGGCAATTTAGCAGAAGTTTTATGGCGAAGCTGGAAAACAGTATAATATGCAGTAATTAAGGGTGAAGAATTCATAAATCAATCATCTATCAGTGTTTTAAAATAAAATAAATAAATAAAAACAGAAATAAATAAATAAAAAGGAATTCAGCAAGGAAAAATGGAGAGATCATAGGGTTAGCAGATTCCATAGGTATATGGTGTATCTCTATCAGCAGATTCAACAGATCTCTAAGTAGGTCAAGATGGAGGAAGATTTTGAACTTTTGAACTCACTCAATCCCAGTCCCATCAAGTATTCTAAGGTGTCCACCCCCTGTCAAAAGACCCATCAAAAGTATTGATTTTTGGTCAGGTGACAGGTGAAATCACCCTTTTTCAATTGGATGAAGATGAACTCATACCTTTAGGACTGGTCAAGAAGCAACTGGGAGTGGCAGAACAGCGAATAAAAGGTGTCGCACGGAGCAAAGCTGCGGAGATCTCTCCCACTCCTTACGGGGTTCCACTGGTCTCTGGCTATGTTCCTGCTGCACTAAGGAGTCTCACTCCACTCACCCCTAGAGAGTCTAACAATGTCTCTAGTCGGAGCCTGAGAGCTGGGTCTTCAGACTTTTGTCTCTGAAAGGCACAGGGTTGGATCTCTGAGCGGAGACTCAGGATTCAGTCCTTGAGCTGGGTTTTTAACTCAGTCTCAAAAAGGGCTTCCAATAAAACTTACAAGTGAACAGCTCACAGAGTGCTGTGGGCAGTGAATTGATACTTTGTTACTCCAGTCTCCAAGCAACTGCACCTGCAAGCTCTGAACTGTGCCTGAGTTCCAGTTACCACGGCAACCAGACCCAGGTTGAGCAGAGGCTTAGAAAGAAAGTTCCAGACTGCAGCTGTCAGCCACCATTTTCCAGCAGAAGATCTGCCAGCTTGCCAGCAAAAGAGAAGACTCTGCCTTCTCCCACACTGTTGGGGTAAGGAAAAAGGCTCCCAAGGAGGGGAGGAATGTTAGTAGGGAGCCCTGAAACCTTTAGATCACCTTAATATTGTCAGAAAATCAAAGCCTTACAGTATAACTAGTATAACTTTAAGATTATAAGTAAACTGCATAGGAAGAGTGACACAGAAACCCAGCTTAAGATTTAAAGAAGTAGTAATAAGATTTGAAATCTCTCCATCCAGCAAGCGCCTGATCCCCACTTGCTGAATGTTATTTTATGTACCTAAGTGTTGTGTTTTATGTTATAATTGTATAGAATAGTTTTGTGTTATACTACTGTTGAGCTCTTAGTGAAATAAGTAAAAGCCCCTTGTCAGCTTTTTCAGAGTAGATATTGCAATAAACTTGATTTTTGTTATTGACAAAGTATTGGCTTCATATCTTCTATTGCTTCTGGTCTGTGCTTGATCGGTGGGCTGTAGCCGTATCTCCCACTTGGGACATTTACCCTGGGGTTCCGGTATCTGTCTGTTTAGGGGAAAAATGAACCCCGTTGCCCCTGAATTTTTTTTTTTTTTTCAAATTAGACCTCAGACTGCGGGACGGTCTGGAAATTAGTAAACTAACCGATTCGATAATTTTTGGGGTAACAAGTCTAGAAGGTAAATCAGTGAGGTTGCAGCATTGGCAGATAGCACCACAACCTTTAGACAGTAGTCCAGTCCAGAAATGGCCTCAGAGTAAACTCGCAAGGCTCAGTGAACAAGCATCATGATAGGAAATGATATCTGATGTTAAACGATGAAATATATATGCATGTTTCATGGAAGTACTTGAGCTCCTCCATCATCATATCAGAATATAATTTAAGTGTACATCCTCATGATAAGACCTAGTGTCATGGTATTCAACTCTGAAACCCTGCTCACAGTGCAAAGCATGTACATATACTAAGGCAAATGTTGGGATGCAAGAAGTGTGGGAGGGGAATAACAATGAAAATACAATGCCATGAGTTCAGTCAATTTTTCACCCTCTGCTGGGCTCTCTGGGGTCGTAATCCCTAGTCTTCTGAAAAAGCATATTACAAACAGAGGTGTTCATGAATGTGCAATGAGAATGATCAAAGGCCTGAGGAAAGGATAGGACAGAGGTTGCAAGGAGTGGGATTGTTAACTCAGCAAGGAGAGCTATAAGAGAGGGTTTGAGAAGAAGCACAATAAGAGGAAGTTAAGTTAAGAAGCAAAGGAAGAATCAGCAAGATTTAGGACATTGCATTCAAAATATGTATCTCCCTTTAGAATAGTTACAGCTGAATAAATATCTTGGGAGTCTATACACCCACTTCCTTCAAGACACAAGACAATCTCTGCTTTCTAGGTGTTAACCTGACACCCTCGTATCGGTCAGGTTACCCCCAACAATTCCTTCTACAGCTGCAGGGGTTGTTGCTGTTAGGGGGTATGTCTATACCAGTGGTTCCTCTTTTATGTGCCTTTAGTCTCTAGTCTCCAGTCTATCTGCAACCAACATCTGCCTCTGGAACTATTCTCCTGGGACTGAACAAAGGACTGAGACCCACCCAGCTGTTGCTGCTCCTAGGCACACAGCAGAGGAGTGGGACTAATCTGCAAACTACAGGATCTTCAAGGATTTGTTTTCTATGGACTCTAAAACACTTGTATATCAGTGATTCACGTTGACCCTGTAACATCTCTCATATTTTGTTTGTTTTCATTTTATATTAAACCTTTAGTTGTAGTCACTAACGGATTGGCTGGCAGCATGGTATTTTGGGTAAGATCCAAGCCTATATTGTTCTGGGTCATGTGGCTGGCCCTTGGGGGTCAACAGATCCTATTTTGTAAGGAGACCCAGTGGGTAGAGAGGACCTCAGGAACTGATGCGCAGTAAGGGGGCTGCTTTTATTTTACTATCCTTGGTGATGACCAGAGTGGTTAGTCAGAAGCATGTTTTGTTACTTACTGGGAGACTGGTTGAAGTACCATGCATCAGTGGTCTGGGGGTGTGGCCCCTGGCTTTGCGGCTTGCCCTGATTTTGGCACATTCGGAAGGTTCTCCCAGGAGGCTTGATGTGCCACCAGTGGCAGGAGGATGTAGCCCCGACCATGGTCCAGGGGCCGCTAATGGTGGCAGGACCCAACCCTGGCTGGGGGGCTGCCCACGGCAGCAGGGTCCAGGAGCTGTGAGCGACCACACGGTGTGGTGTGCTGTGGCAGATCAAAGGGTTGGGAACTACTGGTCTATAATATGAGTTTAAGTCAACTTAAAGCTCCTTAAGTCAACTTAATCAAAGCACGGTCTATGTTTAGAAATTATTAAATCGACTCAAGTGTTTCCTAAAGTCAACTTAAAGCTCTCACTAGTTAAGTTGACTTCACTTTTTAGTCGACATTATTTATTAAGTTTATGTGAGCCAATGTAGCCTAGGAGTTGGCTTAAGTTGAATTAATTGGCCTCCTAGTTATCTGAAACATCACAATTGAGGCTAGACAGAAGGTACAACACAGCTGGGAGCATTCCCAGCTGGGTGCAACACACCAAATGCCCCCCACCCCTATGTCTTAGCCCCAGCCCCACATCCTAGCACTAAAGCCCACATCACCTTCTCCTGACCTTATCTGGTGCCTCACCCCTTCTGAGCTCAACCCCGTGTTTTTCCCCCTTCTCAGCCCGAGCCCAAATCTCTCCCCTTCTCCAGTCTGACCCCACATTTCCCCTCTTTCTCAGTGCAATCCCATCTGTCTCCCCTTCACAGGCCAATCCTGAAACCTGTTTTAAATTAAAGGTGTAAACCAATGATTTATATAAACAGAGAACATCATCAAAAGGAGGATGTCAGCCCATGTGCAGTTTTAGAATACTCGATTGAAGAAATTTGATCCAATTTTCTTTTAACGGTTTGAATCTGGCCTCCTAGGCACAAGTCAGGTAAAAAAAATTGATCTCAAGAGTGGTTGAATACCTAATCTTAATGGAGAGAGAGAAAAACCTACATTCTCAAGCTTTTAAAAAGGTTTTAAACAAAATCATAATTTCCTCTCTCTCACAAACACACCTCTCTAATCATAAAAGTGCTCTGTGTAACAAGAAAATCAGTGGGTAAAGAACAAGAACGCAAGTCAATTGCTTCAGACCATAAAAGGTCACATAACACCTGATGTAGCCGAGCAAGGATGCATACAGAGACCGGTATTAATAAATAGATAAATAAATGAATGAAAGAATAAAGAAACAAACCATACATGATTGTCTCTCCTTTTCTCAGGTTGAACCCCTATCTCCAGCCCACTCCTATGTGTTATACTGAAATTCTTGTGATTGGACAAGGCTAGACAACTGAGCTGTGCATCACATCACTGGCTCATCACATCATAGGGAAGGGTGACAAATCCCTCCTGCTGGAATGCGCCATCATCACTAAGACCTATTACCTCCCATGACCACTTTTTCTTCAAGTTCATGAATCAAGCTTTCAATATATACCTAATATGGTACTCTGAATATGTATTCTGGAAACGTGATAAAGAGAGGCAACAAAAACTTTGAGGCGTAGAAGATGGTAGAGCCTAGATAGACAGCTTGTGTCTTCATCTCCCATTTGGTTAGTAAATTAATAAAACTAGAGTGTTGCAGTTTAACATTTTGATTAAATTTCCATGATAAAAACAACACCTTTGCATTTGTTGCTATTTCTTTTAGATTAGATTGTGTGAAACCACAATAAATAGTGACTATGGCTTCTTTTTCCATTACAACAGGCAATTTGACTTCACCCTTCTTCTCTGTGCTGTTTCCCACTGTTTGAACCTGAAAATCTCCTGCAGCCTGCCTCTGTGCTGCCAGTTGCCTTGCGGCACCTGTTCCAGAGCCGGAGGAGTCTGGGCAATGTGCGGAAAGTGTAGATGGCTGTTCTGGCACATCGCTGGGGCACGTCAGGCTCCCTGGCCTCCTTGGGCTCTCTGTTGCTACACAACATATGAAGAGTGGTGTGGCCACTCATTTTCTGTAGTAAAGGAGTGGCTGGGAGAGAAGGACACTTCTGCTGGGGTATGCTGTGGGCCAGTCACCCATAATGCACCACTCCTGGCATGACCTAGCAGCTGCCAGTATGGATGTGGGCAGTCTCCTGGCATTTTGTGTGTGGATGCTCTAAGCCAGCTTAATAAGGCTTGTCTTAAGACAGCTTAAAGTAGATTTTATTAAGCCAGGTTAACTGAGCCCTGTAGTGTAGACATAGCCAGGAAGGAGACAATGGACTGAATGGACCATAAATCTGACCCACCATGCACTTGGTTTGTTGGAAAAGAGCCAAGTTTCCCTATGGAAATACACCTTTTCCTGCAAGACTGAGAGTTTTTCTCTGTATACTTCCCTTATGTCTCTTGGATAAACACTTTCTTGAAGGCACCCAGCTTCCCCTGAGAAATAACAAGTAAGGTGGTTTGTTACTCTGCCTTGTTACACAGCTGCATTACTGAACATTACTGAAGAGTGCCTTTGATTACCCTTGTCAGTTAATTTCCTCATGCTCGAATATTGATAATGTTTGCAGATGACACAAAACTGGGAGACTGTAAATAATAAAGAGAATCCTATTGGTTCATATTTATTCACAGGTATCACGACTGGCTGTTAAATAGGTTTCTGACATCAAAGAAGGTAGATGATGCTTACAAAATGGAGGCCTATATCATGGCAAGCAGTGACTTTGTAAAAGCTCTGGGAGGGGGGCATTTGTGCTGTTCCACCCCAGCTCTCCAGTCTGGTGTGCTGTTGTGCTCCCCAGTTGCTCACTCTTGTACCCTGAATAACGGCGCTTTTGCCAGCTGTACTGCCCACTCTTTGATCAGGCCACACCATCCTTCTGCGTGTAATCAGTCCCAGGCAGTGGAAGTTTGCTCACCAGACACCCCGTGATCACACACAGGCCCCAGATGCCATGCCAGGAACTTCCGTCCTTCAGGGACTGGGATCCTTCCTAGAACAATGCAAGCTCATATACATAAGTCCACCAGCTTAACAAGGTAACTGAAGTACAAATAGCTTTTATACTCAACTAGGCCCATGCTCATTAACACACTATTTAAATAACAACAAACCTTTATATAAAATAATCTAAATCATGATAGATGGAAAGCATGATAAAAACATGATTTTGACTGAGTAAAGAACAAAATAATTCACAATAAATTAATCAACCTCTCATGAGTTTACTATGGAACAAAAGTAAATACACCTTCTCACATAAAGTTTAGTGTTGTAACCCATTTCAATTTTGCTCACATGGCTGGCTGATGATGTTTTTTGCAGACAGTCTCTGCCCTTCCCTGAGCAAGGTTCCTTGGTTGTAGGTGGAAGTGTTTTAAGCTGGAGTCTCTCTCTCGCAAAAAGACCTTAACAGTCCCAAGTGACTCCTTTTCAAAACCCCCTTCTACCACCTTTCCTGGGCTGACATCATTCTCCCTTCTACTTGAGGCCAGACACTTCACTTGCATTGATCCAAAGGGGCAACCACGTTAGTCTAGTTCCGTAAAACAAACAAGCAAGAAGTGCTGTGGCACTTAAAGACTAAGACATATATTTATTGTATCAGCATTCATGGGAAAAAAATCCTATTTTGTCAGATGCTTTGATGATGGGAGAATTTACAAAATGGGAGGAAATAAATCACACTTCCTTGCATTTATTTCCTCCCATTCTTTAATTTCCCCCATCTTCAAATCATCTGACAAAGTGGAATTTTCTCCCACAAAACCTCATGGAATAAACATATTTATTAGTCTTTCAGTTCCACAGCACTCCTTGAGTTCTTTCTTTCTGTTTTAAAGTTTGTATTGTCTTTGTTTTCAGCTATAAGTGTTACAGCATATATGATGAAATACAGCGCTGCATGTATGCCTCCAACTGGGTTATTTGAAATACATTGGGACATGTTTCACATAAGAAAACACACAATAAACATGGGAAGCTCAAGTAGAGGTAGAGAAGTTATTTTACCTTTCTTTTTCTTCCCTCTTTTTCTGGTACTGGTGCAACTGTTCCTGAAGTAATGTGTGCCGTTCTTGTGTCCACAATTAAGGACAGATGTTAATACACTGAAGGAGAGTTAGAGAAGATCCACAAGAAGGTTTAAAAGATATTCAATCCTCCCCTACAGTGATAGACTAAAAAGCTATGTCTACACTGGCAAGTTAGTTCGAATTACAGAGACTTAAATTGAACTAACTTTTTCCTTCTCTACCTTATGCTTTCATTAGTTCAGACTAAGGAATTCCTTAGTCTGAACTAATGAATGTTTAGTTTGATCTAGTAACTACCACTGGCTGGTTTGAACTAAGCGCTTAGTTCGAGTGTTAGTTTGAACTAAATACAGTGGAGACCAGGACTAACCCATAGGGCAGGACTAACAAAGTGGACTAGTTGGAACTAATGTTAGTTCTAACTAATCCACATTGTTTATTCAAACTTATAAGTTTGAGGTTAGTTCAAACTAACTTTAAACTTAGAGGTCAAACTATGAAAGATTCAGGGAGACCTTGGTGAATTGGAACAGTGGGCCAATAGAAATCTCATGAGGTTCAACAAGGACAAGTGCAAAGTCTCGCACTTTGGACAGAAAAACCCATGCACTGGCACAGGCTGGGGATCGATCAGCTAAGTAGCAGCACCGTAGAAAAGGACGTGGGGGTCATGGTGGATGGGAAGCTGGATATGAGTCAGCAGTGTGCTCTTGCTGCCAAAAAGGCCAATGGCATACTGGGCTGCATCCGAAGAAGTGTTACCAGCAGATCCAGGGATGTGACCATTCCCCTCTATCTGGCACTGGTGAGGCCACATTTGGAATACTGTGTCCAGTTTTGGGCTCCCCACTACAAAAAGGATGTGGACAAATTAGAAAGAGTCCAGCAGAGGGCAACAAAAATGATCAAGGGGCTGGAGCAAAAGCCCTATGAAGAACGACTGAAGGAACTAGGTTTATTTAGCCTGCAGAAGAGAAGACCGAAGGGGGATCTGATTGCAACCTTCAAGCTTCAACTACCTGAAGGGATGTTCCAAAGATGATGGAGCTCGACAGTTCTCAGTAGTGGCAGAGGATAGAACAAGGAGCAATGGTTTCAAGTTGCAGCTGGGGAGGTCAAGGTTGGATATTAGGAAAAACTTTCTTACTAGGAGGGTCGTAAACCATTGGCATGGGTTACCTAGGGAGGTGGTGGAATCTCCATCTTTGGAGGTATTTAAGGCCCAGCTGGATAAAACACTGGCTGGGATAATTTAGTGGGAGTGGTCCTGCTTTTTTGGGGCAGGGAGTTGGACTAGATGACCTCATGAAGTCCCTTCCAACCCCATGGTTCTATGATTCTATGATTCTATGTATGGAAAAAATATCAAATAGTAGTTTTTTTTTTTTTTTTTTTTTTTTTTATGTACTAGCATAGAAATATCTCATTAATACCATTCAAGGGTGGGAAGTTGAAATTAGACACATTCTAACTATAAAGAAATTATATAGTAACAACTTCTATGCTGGACTGAATGATATATGCTTGCCCACAGACATATTTTTTTGGATGTGTTGAAATTGTAACTTGAATATTGAGACACCAATGAAAAGGAAACAATGAGACTGTCCAGGCTGCAGACTAAATACAGCTCCCACAAGACTGGCTGAGAGAGATCAGCAGAAGTGGAGGGGAGCCTGGGGGTAGAGAACAGGGTGCAGGACTGTTGATGGACTAAATGGGGAGGGAATGGAATGTGGGGGGACAAGATGTGGAGCATCCAGATCACAGTGAAGTGGTGATCATTCTTTGCTTACATGTATATTCTGTTTTGTAATTGTTAATGAAGAGATAGTAATATTGATGTGTAAGGCTCTTTTCTTTTCAAAGGTCAAGGAAACCTGCAGAAAATGACGCAGTGAGACATATGGACTGGGAAAGGGTGGATACTTCAATTAGTCAGGTTGCATCTGGGGCCGTATGGCCTGGACAGAGTTCACCTAGGTCCTAGAGTGTAAACTGGGAAGGGGAGGTGCCTTTCCCCCAGAGCTCTTAGTATTTGGGAAGGATGGGGGTGTCTCTGCCATTTTATAATGATAGCTCTATGGATGTGTGTAATTGAGGGGTGCCCTAATGTGTGGATAACTCACTCGCCTCTAATCATCTCCCTCCAGTGTCCCAACTGCAAAGATAGCCTGTGCAGATACTCTAGATGGGATACAGACACAAAGGATGTCAGTGCACAGTCTTCAGGGCAGGTGCCGATCACTTAAGTAGGCTAACAAGTTGCACTTCACCAAGGCACGATACTGCATCCCCAGTGTTTTAAGACTAAACTGAGACCATCTATATTGCTCTCTGAAGAGAAAGGCTACCAGGTGGGCAGGGCCATCCCTAGGGGTGGGTGGGGATCAGGACAAATCAGACTGTGGGGAACCCCAGAACTCCTCTTGGAACAAGCAGGTGAGGCCACCTTGTGACAGAGGCTATTCCCAGTTCTCCCATTTTACCCCTGGCCCAGTTGATCCATCCCCGGGAGCAGAGTAGGCTAGCCTAGAGACCACCTAGGCACCCTCTCCTGCCCTGCTTCTGGGCTGGCTTTTTGCCAAAGGCAGAAGAAAGGGTGTAGAGCGCGGGTCTGGGCTAACCTTGGGAGCAGGGTAGCCACCCCTGTCAGCCCACCCTAAGGACAGCCCTGTGGATGGGAGAGATTGCTACTCAGTGTGGATCAAGGATGCACCACAGTCTGCCCATGTGTATGACAAGGTCTCAGGGATTCAGCACAGGTATTATGAGAGGGAAGTCTCAGCAAATGCTCAGATATTATGACAATTGGCACTAGCGCAGACATGCTGCTAGATGAATGAGCATGTCTAAGCCTTGCCACTTCTTTTCTCTTGGGTCTTTTAGCAGTGCGTTATTACTTTAGCCAGTCTACAAGACATGCTTTTCTTTGACCACCTGAGCTTCTGTTACTGATGAATCATTTCTTCACTCCCAGTGAAGGCTCTTAGGTGGAAATTCTCCAGGGTTCATTTTTGTCAGTTTGGATTATGCATAGAGCTCAGAGAATTGTCCTTGAATCCTAGCCTGCCCAAGAGTCCTCAGGGACTGTACAGGGAAATTATATATACATATATCTCCTTGGCCATCTGT
Source organism: Podocnemis expansa (assembly GCA_007922195.1). Taxonomy (NCBI): domain Eukaryota; kingdom Metazoa; phylum Chordata; order Testudines; family Podocnemididae; genus Podocnemis; species Podocnemis expansa. Next base: position 1,375,073 of record ML682096.1, read on the forward strand.
GCAACCATCAGATGTGAGACTGGTGCAGAGATATGAAGTCACAGTAAGGAGATTTTTCTCTGCTGAGCGGGATTTCGGTGAGTTTCCTGTTTCTCTAATGATGTTAGTGCTAAAAGCTCAGACATTTTTCAAGTGAAGAACAATCTTGTCAGGAATTCCCCAATATGGAGACTTAAACTGCTTAGTATTCTCAAGAAGAACAAAGAATTTAGCTGGTAAAATTGGAACAAAAGTTTTATTGTAAATATTTTGGGCACATATTTGTCTTTAAGACCATTTCCTTGTCTCCTGTTCTCTCTTTATCTTTTTCTTGCTGTCCTTCTTTCTATGATCTGTGTGGTTTCTTTGTCTGGGTCACTCAGGTTTTCCAAACCAGCAACTTTACTGCCATATTCAGAAGTGTAGCCAAAGCCACTGAAATGTGTAGGCATGATTTAAGGGATTTCAGTACCCAAATGGTCACACACTGTTCAGTTCTGTTGCCAGATACTGTTCTCATAATCTATCAATATACTTTAAGGGAATCACTCCAGATTAATACTGCTGTCATTGAAAGAAGAATCAGGGCCCCTGTGTTTCAAAATCCCCATCTTTCCTGTCTGGTTGCAGGATGCCACATAACCTTGAGGGTGCTCCTTGAGTCTCTTTCACCCTACTGAGAGATTAGCTATCCCCACATCAGGGTGTCCAGCCATGATTAGTACAGGGCCCAGCCTAAATTCCCATGGTAAGGGTGAAAGCTCGGTTCCACAGAGATCATTGGCTAGACTCCCATCAACCCCAGGATATCACCCTAATTCTTCTTGTAAGGACTTGAATAAATGCACTGCTTTTTCTTAGGGCGCTCCATTTACTTCCTGGTTTACATCAGTTCTCCTAAAGTATTTGAACCAAATATTTCATCAAGAATATTATAAGATTATTTTTATCCAATTTTAACATATTGTAAACTAATATTTTAACCAATTTATACCCTGCCACTTTAACAGATGACAAAGATTTATGACACAGGCAGAAAGAATGAAAGAATCAGACAGAAATTATTCAGTAGCTAATAGAAATCTGGATACGATAAAGACAAAACCAGTAAGAAGCGTTGATTTTACAACCACAACTGCTGTTGTGTGGCTCTTTTGCCAGACCAGATGCTCCACAGTTTATGGGTCTCACTGCTGCTTCTGAGTCAGAGTACATCACCCCAGAATTTTACTCTGAGAGAAGACCTGTAGTTTTGATTCTTTGTTTTGATATCCCTGTAACTAGCCAAGTGATATGAACACACTTAAAAATCATGGGATCATAGGCCTTTACGGGAAAGCCAAAATATCTTTATTATAATAACTTTTACCAACCATGAGACTCCCATATCTTTAGTGAGAGTAGCCCTGAGGCCTCCAAGGATGGGAAGCTCATCTAGACCTCAGAAGATCTGAAAGGAACATAGCCGAAGTCACTGGCTATGTCTACATCTGAAATTTTATTTAGGACTTGCTAGAATGAACTAAAGTAGTCCAATGTTAGTCTGAACTAAACTCAGGCTAGATCAAATTAAATGCAGCTTTTTAATTCAAACTAGCCACATATTCTAGGTCATACTAACATTTTAGATTGACCTAGAATGTGTGGCTAGTTTGAACTAATGGCTTAGTTTTAACTTTTTAAGTTCGATCTAACCATTAGTTCTGGTCTTGTCTGTGCTTAGTTCGAACTAACGTTTGACCTAAGGTGACAAGTCCAAACCAAACACCAGGTCTTACTAGTTCAGACTAAGCTTTGCCTAGTCTGAACTATGAAATTTCTTAGTTCAGACCAGGCAAAGTGCATCTTAGCCAAGGGCTAAATTAGTTCAGACTAGTTTTGCTTAATCCAGACTAATTTGGCAGTGTAGACGTAGCCGTTAAATAACAGCTTCAAGATTCATAAGAATTTCTGGGGGATGCGAGGCTGCTCTCTGTGTTCTCCAGTGCCTCTTGTTCTGTGGAGAATGAGAAGCACCAATATGAAGTAAAAATTAAATCATGCTTCTGGATTAGAGGAAACCAGGCAGGGCTGGAAATCTTACTGGGGGCAATCCAACAACAAACTTCATGTGGGAGGGAGGGTGGGGAGTGTGACATGCCGTATCCAGACCTCAGTTTTGTAGCATCTTGACACAGGCAAAATAGGCAATGGATCCTTTCTAATTCACAGCCAAGGATATGTAATTAGGCCTCATGTAACCTCCCCGGGGCAAGAGGGTGTCTCACACTGTAACTTACTGTGGAGATGCTGGAGTAGATTATCTTTGACCAATTTCACACCAGCTTCCGGGCAACTTCAGCAATTGCCAAAATGGAAAACTAAAATCAGGAGGTTGTGTCTGGGCTTCTAACTGGCAGGAATACCTTAAAGATTTGTGTCATTTTGAGGCAGAGTTTCAGGTGCAGGCTCCTTTAAGTCTTCACAACCTTTCTGCCCTCAACTCCAGTCCGCCTCTCTCTCCTTCCCTGTTCATGCTGAGCTGTTGCTAGGGTCCCCCTCACCTCCCACAAAGGCTTCCCTAGTGTAGGGAGACACAGAGTTAAACCTGGGATGTGTAGATATTTATGAGGTGTGACTGCATGGTGCGTCTGTCACATGGCTTTGACCTTAAGTACGTGGACTCAAAGCAAGTTAGGGCTCAGGGTTTGGGGTACAGGGTGTGTGTGGAGGCACATGGGCATCTGACTAGCACTAATAAAATTCAAATTTATTTCTGGTTGCTGTTCCCAGGCCAGTTCTGGGACCTTTCCTGGTAGTGAGTGTGTCTGGGCTGGTCTCAGATCTTCTCTCCTGTGGCAACACTCAAATTACCAACTGGGTGTCACAAACTATACTCCACCCCATTTTCTTTAATGATCTGGAATGCTAAATTATGCAAATATAGGCATTTCACTTGTAGAAGGAAACACTGGTGTTCACTCCTCAGCTGGTTCAATCAGACATAGCATTTGACACCATATGTACCATCTCCCTCCTCACCAAAGGTTGCCCCTATTTCAAAGGCCCATGACATGGGTCAGATCTATAGTCCATCCCGTCCAGTGTCCTCTTTCTGACATGGATAACCTCAGGAACAGCAAAGCAGATGCTGTGGAGTAATCTGCCCCCAGTAAATCTGTTACCTTTAACACCTACAGCCAGAGGCTGACTTGCACCCTGAAACATGTGGAAATATAAGCTTTCCGTGGTATTTCTTTAGCTGTGACCAGTGTAATGGATGACTCTTACTAATCATGTAAATTTCCAAAACTTTTATGATTCTTGCTTAGCTTCTCCCCTCAATTACATCTTTTGGTAATGAGCTCCTCTGTCCAATTCAACACTGAATTAAGAAAGCATTAAATTTTATTCACTTTTGAATTTGCTGTATTTCAGTTTAATTCACTTTTCTTTTGACCTTGTCTTAGGAGACCTAGAGAATACATTCTTGATATACTCTCTACCAGTCAGCGTTTTATAGACACTTCTCAAATTCTGCTTTTGTCTCCTAAGGTAAAAATCTCAGTCTTTTCCTCTTCTCTCCCTGTGAGAGTTTCCCCCTGGGCCTTCATCTTTCCCATTGCCCTTCCCTGCACCCCTTTAGCTGTTCAAAATCCTGTTTGAGAAGGATGCTCAGTACTGCTCAGAAGAGACCAAAAGAGAATGAAGCATTGATTGATTGATCTCATCAGACTGTGTTTTCAATATTATTCTCCATCCCACTCGTACATTGTCCCATCTGTAACAATTTCACACAGACACCTTTGCTGATGAAGTCTTTGGCACTCATAAAGCAAATGCTGACCTTCGTTTTGTGCTCACCAATTCTCTTTACTTACAACTTATCACTCATCACCATCCACTAATATACTGTCTGGCTTAACAGGCCCAAGGTTCTCACTGCTCCAATCATCAATCGAGAGGAGCTCACCCTCTTCTTGTTGCTGTTTCCCACAGCCCTTGATCTTTCTCATTAGGCTTCCCTGAACTCTCTAGTTCTCAGCTATCCTGTTTGCAAAGGGTGCTTAGTACTGCACAGAGTAGATGAGAGGAGAGTGAAGAACTGAATGATTAATCACCTGACATTATATTTTCAGTTTGATTCCTCATCATACTCTTCCTGTGTCATCTTCCTGATTTCATTCAATAAATTTCAACTTTTTTTTCAGCTGGTTGAGGAGATTACTTTTTCCACTTTAGTGAGCATATATACTGCTATGATTGTCACTGAATTTCATCTCCCAAAACGATGTTCCTTCATAGGGCTTGGTTAGCTCTTTTGGTGGAGGTCTCTTCACAGGACGTTGTCACAAATAATTTGCTGACATCTGGAAACGTTGCCACCTAATTTCTCTGCCCTCCTCCTAGGTAGTTCATAACTATAATGTGTTTACTGTGATATTTGTTATCAAAGTGTGTACCCCCCTTCACTTTGCTTCTTTCACTTCACAGAGAACCTAAGCACCACTACATGACAGCTTTCAACTTTACCTCCTCCAGCCCATCAACATTCATCCTAAACGGCATCCCTGGGCTGGAAGCTGCCCACATCTGGATTTCCGTTCTTTTCTTTACATTCTACATCATCAGTCTGTTGGCAAATTTAACAGTTCTGTTTGTTGTGGGCAAAGAACAGACCCTGCATAAGCCGATGTACCTGCTGCTCTGCATGTTGGCACTTGCAGACATCACCATGGGCACCTGTGTTGTTCCGAAGGCACTGGGAATATTTTGGTTTGGTTTCCAAGATATCACTCTGAATGGCTGCCTCACCCAGATGTTCTTCGTTCATGCAGTTGCTGCTCTTCATTCTGCCATCCTCGTGACAATGGCCTTCGATCGCTATATCGCTATATCTGAACCTCTGAGATACACTACCATCCTCACCAATGCACGAATCATTAAACTGGGACTAATGGGCTTGATACGAGCTCTGCTCTTTGTTCTGCCCCTTCCCCTGCTCCTGCAGAGACAGACTTTCTGCACCAATCTCATTATCCACCACACATATTGTGAGCACATGGCTGTTCTGAAGTTGTCATGTGGTGACACTACAGTTAACCAGAAATATGCATTAGTGGCTGTACTTTTTATTAGTGTATTAGATTTGACACTCATTGGCCTGTCCTACAGCCTGATTATCAGGGCCGTGCTCAGGATCTCCTCCAAGAAAGCCCACCAAAAAGCCCTCAACACCTGCACAGCCCACATCTGGGTGATAACGATAACTTATACTTTCTCCATCTTCACCTCCCTGACACACAGGTTTGGTCAAGGTATCAGTGCTCACATTCACATCATCTTGGCCAGCCTCTATGTTGTCATCCCGCCCATGCTCAACCCTATTATTTATGGTGTCAAAACTAAAGAGCTTCGTGACAAAGTGGGGAAATATATTTGCAGAATATGATGGCTTTGGACCACTGACTTAAACGTCATCTGACTAACGCAGGAATTGGTAACCTTTGCTGGCCCCATGCCAGCCCTGCCTACCACACCCTTAGCGGGTGCTGGGGATGGGGCCCAAATGGGGCAGAGTCAGGCCTCTGGTTCAGAGCTGTGGCCAGCTCCTGCCCTTGTTGTCAGGTGGCCCCCAGGTCCCAGCCAAGGCACCTCTCTCCCCACAGCCTTCCGGTCCAGCTGAAGCTACCTCTCGCCCTCACTGGCAGGTGGCTTCCAGCTCTGTGGTCAGATCTAGAAGTGGGGGGAAGTGGGGTGCAACCCATCCCGCTCCCCTCCAGCACTGCCCAGCAGGGAGTGGGGCCAGCAGGGGGCTGGGACCTGTGGAGCATGGCTAATTCTCCCCAGCCGACACAGTGCTGGGGAACAAAGCCAATGGGGAAGCCTGAGGTCTGCCAAATGCCACTCAGGTGGGTCCCTTGTGCCATTTTTGGCATTGGGTGCCAGGGGCTGTGAACCCCTGAGTTAAAGACATGAAATCTGCCCTGAATTATCAGTCATTTTGGATATAGTTTATATATTCAGTGGGATCAAAATAAACAACAACAAAAATTAAAAAAAAAAAAATCACAGATGCAAAGACACTTTAAGCTGTTTTGTAAATGGATTATAAGGGAAAGTTCCAGACTGGGGCGAGCCTACTGGCTTTCCAGTAAACAACCCTATCACTGATGGGGTCAAAACCAAAAAGTTCCATTTCAAAGCGAGAAGACACACCTATAGAATGTGATAGCCTGGGGTCAGTCGCTTTAAACCCATGTGACATGAGGTAGAAATGGTATCTTCTTGATAATCAAGGATGCTTGTCCTCCAGCTGCTCTATTCCTACATCTCTTGACCACTTACCCCTTGAGTGTAGTCTGCAGAAGAGCCAGGAGCACATTTCTACCACCTCTCACCAGCAACACTCTCAGGGAAAGGGGTTCCTCTTCCCATGCCCAGTTAACCAGATCTCCCAGAAGGATGACACAAACCCCACATTGTCCAGCAGGAAATTATCTAACTGCCAGTAGGTTGGCATCTTCCCCCAGCTGGACAAAGGTAAATCCATGCCTCCTAGTCAGGGTGGGCAAGGGGGCCTGGCCACTCACAATGGTATTTGAGGAGGTGATGTGTGCTGAAGATATAGTAGCAGGGGAGGGTTGAGGGTTTATGGCCAGCTGTGCATATACCCTGGGGGACAGAGACACCTCCAGAGCTGCTGAAAGGGATGGAAGGGAAGAGGTGGCCATGGCCTATGACTGGGCTGCAGCACTGGTGGGGCTCTTCCCCATCCTTGTCCTCCAGCTGCTTCAGCTGCCTGAAGAAGCCCCTGCAGCAGAAGATGAGGCCCTGCTTCCTGAGCCCAGTGGTTTTGGTGAGCAATAGAGCTGGCAGCAGCAATCAAAGGGGAAGCAACAGGGCTGGACAGGGGAGCAGACTGAGGAGGAGGAAAGGGGGAGTCTGAGGGACTCTCTAGTTGCTTTGGGGGGAATGCTAAGTAGAAGACATCAAGGAGGTAAGCAGGTGCAAAGAGGAGGCTATGGAAGGACTGCTTCCTCACACTAGGCTGCAGGCAGCTGAGGAGGGTGTGAGGAGGGTTGGGTCGGAGGGCCAAACTTTTAGAAGGGGGAGAACTAGGGAGGGAAAGATTGTGTGAGAGGTGGCAATCCTCTCCTCCTGGCTAGATTGCAGGCAGGAGAGAAAGGCACTGAGAAGGGGAGGACACAAAATCCTTGTGTGAGATGGGAGAGGATGCCAGCTCCTCCTGTTACACTGGGTGGGATGATTATTGAGAAATCAAGGGGGCAGAGTGTGTGGATGCACACTGAAAGAAACAGCAGTCTGTGGGGACTTACAGGTGCTGGTAGAGCATGGAAACACAGGCGAGGCAGAGTAGGGCAAGGTAGGACCAAGCAGTTGAAAATACGGGGAAGGGCTAGTAGAAGTCAAGGAAGGGGCAGGGCAGAGAAAAGAATCATGACTGAAGGGTAGTGGCAGATAGAGGAACCCATCAAAATCTGTGGGGATGGGAAGGGAAACTAATCAAACTGTAGAGGAACCCAAGGGAAAAGAGAAAAGTAAGGTAAACAAGAAAGGGTAATTGGGGCAGGCTGCAAGAGGAATGTTCGGGAGCTGCTCCGAACCAGCCAGAGGACACAGAAGGGGATGGGGAAGCCCTGCATTCAAATACAGCTATGGAAAAAGAGGGAAAGTCTAAGCAATGAGGGGAAATGATGTGCACCTGAGGGTTTTAGGAGTACTTGCTGTTGATATTATAAAAGCAAGCTGGTGGCTTGAGGAGGAGGCTGGGAAGCAGGTAGCATCGGGGGGGTGAAGGGGCAACAGCTATGGTGGTGCTTGTGTGGGGAGGACTCCACACTATCCCCTGTCTCCCTACAGCACTACCTGGAAATGCCCCACCACCAGAAGAACAGAGATACGTCACTCCCAGTCCAGAAATGAACCAAACTGTCCACAGCCTGTGGTGTTGTGCTAAGCACTCCCTCAGAAGCAAAAACAACACAAAGTCAATCTTTGTCCTCCTCACCAGTGCTGTCAGGTTGAAATAGCAGGCTCCAGGGGATAATACCAGAGATTAGCTGGCCAGAAAAAGTATTCTGCAGGTGGTGGGACTTCTCACCCCTCCCTGCAAAACAGGACTCAGAAGAGAGGGTGGGACTAGCAGAACCTGCAACAACTTCTCCTTCTTCTCCATAGACAGGTAGAGACAAACAAGATAGGAAGGCACATCCCAGAATGCTCCTGGTGCTGTTCCCTTCAACTAGTTGGAGTGCATAGAGCTCAGTTAAGAGCATCTGAGTCCATTCAAAACCCAGCCAAATGTGTGCTAAGCCACACTGAACCCCCACTCCAGACAAAGGGGGTATGAGCTCAAGGAGGAATAGGAGACTTGTGGAGGGACTGGATGGCATGGAGCAAGACCCAAAGAGTGAAAACCCACAAGGTTGAGAGGAAATGCTTCTCAGGTACTGAGGCCTGTGTGAAGAAGCTCTGCCAAGGTCGTGAGGGAAATAGCCTAGAAGTCTGAGTTGCAGTGTTGAATATGGTCAGCAGCATGAAACTGCTACTCAGGACTCCTGGGCTGTGACCTGAACTGGTGTGCAGGCCCAGGTCTCTTCTACTTTCCTTCCTCACAGGATGTCATTAGAGGGACCCCACTCAGAGATGGGGTAACTTGGGGTGCCTTGACCCATTACCTACAAGAAGGGAACATGATCCACCAAAGAAGAGAAAGCCACAGTCTGTAAATATGGAATTGGTGTGAAATCCTGGCTCTGATGTGAGTTTTGTTATTGCTTTCAGTGAGACCAAATTTAGCCTTTCCCATCAAGCTTTAGGCTCCCTGCTGTGAAAAATCACTACTTCACTCCTGCAACAGCAAAATCTGTTAGGTTGCTGAAAGAAGATCCTCAGTTTATGTGGCCTTTAGAGACTGGGCATGGAAGAAGGGAATTCAGAACACAGGAGGCCCTGATTTTGCTTTCAGTGATGCCAGGTCTGGTGAAGATCGATCCACTGAAGGCAGAATGTGTGAGCAGAGTCTGGCTGATGGATAAAGCCTGTGTGACTCATTCTTGCTGAGAAAAGTCTGGTATCACAAATACCTACTGCAGAGGCTTTGGCTCCACTTCTTCAGATAAGAGGGTGGGGAGTTCTGAAGAGGAAATTCAGCTTTTGTAATGAGAAAGGTAGGCCATGTTTTTGTTGGAACCCAAATTAATGGTGTCAAATTTGCATATGAACTCTAACTCTGATGTTTCTTTTTGACGCTTTGATTTGAAGTTAACTTGTCTAAGTACTGCAAAAGGCATGTCTCTCACAGAATGAGCAGGGAGACTGAAGTGTTCCCCTGTTAGTTTTTGGATGGTACCATTTCTGATATCAGATGTATGTAGGTGATGACCAGTGGTGTTCTGTTCTTTTCCTTGTTGAGCTTGTCCTGTAATAGTAGGCTGTTGGTATCCATCTGGCTCCCTCAATCTGTTTCTTTTGCTTCTCCAGGCTGGTATTATAGTTTACTCTACAGTACAAATAAGTGGAAGCTACATAAAGATCACCATGTTCTGAAAACATCCTGGTCACAATAGGTACATGCATGCCTCCAGCATTCATCCAGGACATTCCACATGACCCATTGTCTACACTGAAGCCTAAGGTGAAAAATAGATAAACAGATTTTTGCTTCTCTAGCTAGGTATAGTAGATTTAAGAATGCTTGGTAGCAGTCCTGAAGGAGTTTCTCTTTCTCTGAGGAATCAAAGCAAATACATTTGTATGTTGGGGTTTGACTATAGAAAATGGACCATGTGGTATGTCCTGGATGAAAGCTGAAGGGATGATGGTTGGTGGATTTCCAGTATAGGGTGTTGACTATGTAGCCAGGTCTTGCTGTAAACTCTGGTTGGTTGGGTATTTCCTGCTCACTGCAGACAGAGCTGAGGCAGAAGATGCAGTGCCTCTCAGGCTGAAAATTGTCAGGAGCATGAACAGCTCAATGTGGATGGGATGGTTTAGTGGGTTTGGGATGGTTGAACTAGATGACCTATGAGGTCCCTTCCAACCCTATGATTCTATGGATGGGCTGAGCCCATAACTTTGTCACACCAGTACTATATCTACACTCAGGGGCTCTTTAAGCCAACTTAACAAGGTCAACTTTAAGTCAACCTCATTAAGTTGTCTTCAGAATATGTCCATACTGAAGACAGTGTAGATATACCCGGGTCCCAGGCTCAGGCACCAATCCCCCACCCTGCCATGGGCCCCAACCATGCTCCTGGGCCTGATCCTGATCCTGTCACGCTGCCTGATCTGCTTCCCACAAGTTGCAGGGGGCTGGGAGTGGCAAGCAGCTTGCGACAACCCGCTTGGGGCCATATTAGGCTCTGCACCCCCTGCTGCTTGCAGGAAGCAGCTCAGGGCTGGATCAGATTCTGTGCCACTTGCCAGCAATGGCAGGAAGTGGATTCCAGCCCTCTGTTTCTTGTGGCAAGTGCCTTGGGGTCAGATCAGGCTATGCACCTTTTGGGGGCAGCAGCAGGAGTGGGTTCCCTGCCCCTTGCTGTTTATGGCAAGTGACTCGGGGCCAGATCAGGCTCCACGTCGCTTGCTGGTGGCGGCAGGATCTCGCTCCCAGCCTCCTCTTGGAGGCGGTTGGGGCTGGATCAGGACCCAAGAGCCTGATTGGGACCTGGGACAGGGCAGGAGGTGAAGTCCTGTCCCAGGGCATGCCCCCAACACTTCCCACCCTGTAAAGTCAACTTAAAAGCTTAAGCTGACTTTCAGGGCAGATTTTATTAAATCAACTTAGGCAAGTATTTAACTGACTTAAGTGATTCTAAATTTCACCATGGAGTCCCTTAGGTCAACTTCAGGAAAGTTAAGCTGACCTAAGGCTCCAGTGTAGAATTACCCCAGGGCCCTGGTAGTAGGTGCTTATCTGCAATTCCTGGAGATGTTATCACCAGATATGAAGTGGCTCTCTGTGTTTGACATTGCTAGTGGCTTTTGGGGTCAAAACCAGTGTACTATATTTACCTATGGGTTATTGTGATGCACCTGCAATATTCCACACTGGAATATAGGAAATGTTTAAAAAAAAATCACAGAAAGGACAAAAAAAATAGTACAGTGTCAAAGAAAAACTGCTGAAACCAACTTGAGTGCAAACCAACAGCTAATTGCTTTATTGCAAAACAAAACAAAAAAAAATATGCACTGCAGTGGGGGAGAGAGCAGTTAGGTGCTGGTCTTCGGCCCAGCAATGTATTACAGAAACTTTTATAGCTTAACAGCAAGATTAACTTACAATGAATATATATTGGAAGCAATAATATCTAACATTTTCTAAATGATACAAACTGATAGTATTTCCTTATAGCATTTTGAGTGCATTCTTTTACAATTTTCCTCCTCAGGCCTACTGAGCCATCTGTGTCTTAATACTTTCAGGCCTCAGCTTCGGAATTCTTCCACAACAGCATGTGGATGATATCTTAATTGTCAGTGAAACAATAGTAACATGAGCAACTAGTTATAAAATTATTCTGTCAAGTCTACAGCTTGAAACACCCCTTTGAAGTGAATTTTCCAAAAATTTCCCTTCTCACCCTTATGGGTGGTATGTGTCATCCTCAACCTCGGGTCCTCTACCAGAGGCCTGGGAGTTTGAGGGTTCTGCGCAGTATCTTAGCTGTTCCTAGCACTGCACTCTTCTGGACAGAGAGCTCTGATGTCGTTCCTGGGATCTGTTGGAGCCACTCTCCCAGCTTAGGAGTCACAGCCCCGAGTGCTCCTACCACCACTGGGACCACTTTGGACTTCACTTTCCACATCCGCTCTAGTTCCTCTTTCAGGCCCTGGTACTTCTCCAGCTTCTCATACTCCTTCTTCCTGATGTTGCTGTCACTTGGCACTGCCACATCTATCACCACCGCTGTCTTCTGGTCCTTGTCTATTACCACAATGTCTGGTTGATTGGCCAGTACCTGCCTGTCTGTCTGGATGTGGAAGTCCCACAGAATCTTAGCCCTGTTATTCTCCATGACCTTCTGTGGAATCTCCCATCTGGACTTGGGAGGGTCTGTCTAGCCCATACACTGTGCAGATGTCCCTGTACACAATGCCAGCTACTTGGTTGTGCCGTTCAGTGTATGCTGTTCCTGCCTGCATCTTACATCCTGCCACTATGTGTTGGACTGTCTCTGAGGCCTCTCTGCACAGTCTGCACCTTGGGTCCTGTCTAGTGTGGTAGAACCCTGCTTCAATGGATCTGGTGCTCAGTGCCTGTTCTTGTGCTGCTATGATCAGTGCCTCAGTGCTGTCTTTTAGTCCAGCCCTTTCCAGCCACTGGTAGGATTTCCCAGTGTCAGCCACCTCAGCTATCTGTCGATGGTACATCCCATGCAGGGTCTTGTCTTGCCATGGCACTTCTTCTGCTTGATCTTCCTCCCATGTCTGCTGCTGCTGCCTCAGGCATTCTCTCAGCAGCTCATCTTTGGGTGCCATCGTACTGAATGTACTCCTGGATGCTCTGGGCTTCATCCAGGACAGTGGCTTTGACACTCACCAAACCCCGCCCGCCTTCTTTCCGGCTGGTGTACAGTCTCTGGGTGTTGGACTTGGGGTGGAAACCTCCGTACATTGTCAGGAGCTTCCGGGTCTTCACATCGGCAGCCTCCATGCCCTCCTTTGGCCAGCTCACTATACCGGCAGGGTATCTGATGACTGGCAGGGCGTACCTGTTGATGGCGTGGACCTTGTTCTTCCCATTGAGCTGGCTCTTCAGGACCTGTCTTATCCTCTGGTGGTACTTGGATGTTGCTGTCTTCCTTGCCTCCTCATCGTGGTTCCCATGTGACTGTGGGATGCCAAGGTACTTGTAGCTGGTCTGCATGTCTGCTATGTGGCCTCCTGGGAGTTCCACCCCATCAGTCTTGACTACCTTTCCTCTCTTTACTAGCATCCGGCCACACTTCTCCAGTCCAAATGACATCCCAATATCCTCACTGTAGATCCGTGTCAGGTGGATTAGCGAGTCGATGTCTCGTTCATTCTTAGCATACAGCTTGATGTCATCCATGTAGAGGAGGTGGCTGATGGTAGTTCCACTCTTGAACTTGTATCCTTATCCAGTCCTTGTGATTATCTGGCTGAGGGGGTTCAAGCCAATGCAGAACAGCAGTGGGGACAGTGCATCACCTTGGTATATGCCGCACTTGATGGCCACTTGTGCAAGCTGTCTTGAGTTGACTTCCAGTGTTGTCTTCCACAGTCCCATTGAGTTCTTGAGGAAGGTCCTTAGTGTTCTGTTGACTTTGTATAGCGCCAGACATTCACAGATCCATGTGTGTGGCATTGAGTCGTAGGCTTTCCTGTAGTCAATCCAGGCTGTGCTCAGATTGGTCTGTCTAGACCTTGAGTCTTGGGCGACTGCTCTGTCTATGAGCAATTGGTGTTTTGAGCCTCTGGTGTTGTTCCCAATGCCCTTCTGAGCTGTGCTAAGGTACTGGCCCACGTGGTCCTGTAGCTTGGTGGCTATGAAGCCTGATAGGACTTTCCATGTTGTGTGGAGGCAGGTTATTGACCGGTAGTTGGATGGTGCTGTTCCCTTGTGGGGGTCTTTCATGATCAGCACTGTCCTTCCTTGTGTTAGCCAGTCTGGGTGGGAGCCTGCTGCTAGCAGCTGGTTCATCTGTGCTGCTAGGCGTTCATGCACTGCTGTTAGTTTCTTTAGCCAGTAGGTGTGGATCATGTCCGGGCCAGGTGCTGTCCAGCTCTTCATGTTCTTGACCCGCTGTTGGATGTCAGCTATTGTGATGGTGACTGGGTCCTGTTCTGGGAGATTGCTGTGGTCTGTTCTCAGGTCCTGCAGCCACTTTGCACTGGTGTTATGAATCTTCTCTTTCTCCCACATGTTCTTCCAGTACTGTTCAGCTTCTGCTGTTGGTGGCTCTGCTGTTATTGTGTTGTTGCACTGCAGTTGGGAGTACACCTTGGATGGTTCTTTGGAGAACAGGGCATTTATCTTTTTGGCCTCTGCTTCTCTAGTGTATCTCCTTAGCCTGGTGGCCAGTGCTGTGAGCCTTTGCTTAGCAGTCTCTAGGGATTCAGATGGAGTCAAGCCCTTGTATTTTCTCAGGAGCCGAGTCTTATCCTTAATCTCTACACCCTTCTGTAGTTCCACCAGCCGGCTAACTTCTCTCCGGGTTGCCTTGATCTTTTCCTCCAACCTCATTTTGCAGGGGGGGGTATGTACTGCTGTTCTTTTTGATTGTGTAGCCAAGCAGCTCCAGGATTACAGAGGCTGTAGCATATACCAGTTCATTGGTTTCAGTGATGTTGGTAGTAGGTATTGTCATTAGGGCTCTATTGGCATCTTCTAGCATAGTATCTGATGGTACTTCTCCCATGAGCCTTGGTAATCGGTCTCGAGTGTTGACTGTAGCTAGTTTATCCATGATCTTGTGCCTCATATCAGCTGCTGTGTTCTGTAATGGAGGGGGTGGCTGTGACGCTCCACCTTCAGCTGTTGGCTGCACATCTAGTTGTTCTTCTGGGGCTTCTTCCTGACTCTGGGAGGTAATGTGGAGTTGGTCTATCTCCAGTTGTGAGAACAGCTGCCTCTTTACTATGTTGAAGCGTTGGGTAACTAGCTGTTTCTCAGTTAGTGTGGATGTAGGTCTTTTGTCCATCCATAGTTCCCACATCCGTTTCATATATCCTCTCTCATTAGGTCTGCTGTTGTAGTAGCATTCCATCAATTCCAGGTTCTCTTGTCTCGTCCATACATGGTTTGTTCCAGTAGCCCACTTATCGTCAGATCGTCCTGGTTCCCCAACATCTGGCGCTGACCTTGTTAATCCAGGCAACGTCCGAGCCAGCATGACTCTTCTAGTTCGTGTCACTCTCATATTCGAGGTAGGCAAGTGAGGTGTTAGGGGGTCTTTTTGCCCAAGGACCCCTACTGGGAAGGTAGATAGGTACCCACCGGGATTTGAACCCCGGTCTCCCATATCAAAGGGTGTCACTGTGGACCTGGATAGAGGAGACAACTCAAGCATGTGAAAGTTTAACAAAGGGATTAATGGAAGCCCCTACCTTCACAGCACCAAACACTGAGTTCCCCTGCACATTATATCACAGTATTGAAGATAGAAAATTTCCAGCAATATGTCTGGGCAAAGCTTGAGAACATTTAGTGAAAGGAGTCCCCACCTAAGACCTGACACAGGTGTCACTCTAAGAGAGCACTTACCTAGAGACATGCACACACAGACAGACAGATCCCTGTGTTGAATGCTCAACAACTTTAACAGTGTCATCCTCTAGATCATACAAAAAAAAGACAAATTGGAAAATATTAGCAGTAGTGGTGGGGACCTTGAAGTGGGAGCACAGAGTGCAGGACAATGAGGGGAGTGTGTAGTGTCCAGACTGTAGCGGAGTGGTGAGCAATGTATGCTTAGCATGCATATGTTGCTTTGGTAATTGTTAATAAAGAGATTATTAGAAGATTACTGTGCAGGGCTCCTTCACTGTTAAAAGATCATGCAAACCTACAGATAATTACACCTGGAGACCTATGGACTGGGAAAGCGTGAGTTCTTCCTAGAAGCATAGAATGATAGAACTGGAAGGGACCATGAAAGTACATTGATTCCAGTCCTGTGCACTCATAGCAGGGCCAAGTATCATCAAGACCATCTATGTCAGCTGTTTGTCTAACCATCTCATGATAATTTCCAATGTTGGTGTGACACTTTCCAGATTTAGGGATTCATTTATGATTGTTTTTATACAAATATTTCATAGTTGCAATAATAGATAAGAGCTATACTGTATTTGGTACCAATAGAAACATCATAACCTGCTTGGAATGATTAAAAGGTTTATGTGTAGAAATTGTATCTGTGTTAGAAGATGTGAATGTTTATTATATCTTTAGATCAACCTGTGTGATTCTGGACAATACCCAGACAGCATGTCTGCAACCATTGTCTATTTAATGGCCCATTAAGGGAGTTCACAGGGATTGTGTGCCCAGGGAGAAACCTGCTGAACCCTATAACTCAACTCCATTTTGATTTGCAAAGACTTTGCACAGCACGGGGAAGGCCAGAGGTGATAAAAGGAAGCAGCCCCACCTCCATTTTGTATTCAGTCTTCAGCCTCCAATCTGCAACCAACACCCTCCTCTGGAACTATTCCTCTGCAACTGGACAAAGGACTGAAGCCCACCCAGGTTCTGGGTGTCTACGAGAGGAATTGGACAATCCTGCCAACTCTCAAATTCTTCCATGGGCTTGCTTTCTTTGGAGTCTAAATGATGTGTATGTTTGTGATTCACTTCAACCCTTAAACATTCCTCATAATTGGTTTCTTTTCTTTTTATACTAAACCTTCAGTTTCAGACCCTGAAGGACTGGCTGGCAGTGTGGTATTTTGGGTAAGATCCACGCCTATATTGTTTTGGGTAATCTGGCTAACACTTTGGGGGCTGGTGTAGGGAGTCAATGCTTTAAAAGACCCAGTGGCTAGGTGAGGAACTGAGAACCAGATGTACAATAGAGGGGGCTATTTCTATTTTCTTGTGCCTTATGATGACTGTTGTGGGGAATCCTAAGCATGTTCTGTTACTGATTGGAAGACTGGATTAAATACCACTTGATAGTGCTTTGGGAGTTTGGCTTCTGTTTTTGCAGCTTCTCTGATATTTTTTTTCTCTTCACATTTAGGAGGTTATTCCTGGAGACCCAGATCACAGATGGATAGTCCACAACCTCCCTAGGCAACTAGTTCCAATGATTAATGATCCAGAAAGTAAGAAATCTTGCTTAATGTCCAAATTAAACCTCTTCAGCCTTAAGTTCATTGCTGCTTCTCCTTTCATCAGCAGTACCAGATAATATTAATATATTTTTTTCTCTCTCCTCCTTGTAACAACCTTTTAGAAACTTGAAAACTGTTATTATGTACCCTGTCAGTCTCCTCTTTTCCAGGTGAATCAAACCCAGGTCTTTGAATCTTACTTTGTAATTCAAGTGTTCCCACTCTTTAATAATTTTTGTTACTCTTCTCTGGTCTTTCTCCAATTTGTCCATGTCCTTCTTGGGATTGAGGCACCCAGAACTGGACATAATACTCCAGTTGAGGCCTAAATATTGTGGACTAGAGTGGAAGAATTACTTCTCATGTCTTACCTAGAATACTTCTGTTAATACATCCAAGAATAATGTTTAATATTTTTTGCAACACTGTTACTTTGTTGATTCATATTTAGTTTGTGGTCCACTATTAAGCTTCAGTTAATAAGGTCACAAAGGAGTCCTATAGAATGAGCAAGAATGACCCTGAATCATAGAGTGAAACTTGGAGAGGGGAGGTGGCTTCCCCTGAACTCAAAGGACTGGGAAAGAGTGGAGGTGCCTTAACCACGTTATGCCTTGAGCATTATAGACTTTGGTATAGGTGGGCTCAACTTATGTGTGAATAAAAAAAACTCACCTCTGATTACCTCCCTTCCCCAGTGACAGCTTGCACAGTTATTCTAGGTGGGATAAAGAGACAGTGATGATCAGTCCATAGGCTTCAGGGCAAGTGCTGATCAGTGAAATAGGCTCAGAAAGTTGTGCTTCACCAAGGCATGGTATTGCTCCCTGAGTAGCTTACTGTATAATTAATCTGGGGCAACCTGTATTGCCATTTCCTGGAGGGAGGCTATCAAGTGGGATGAAGTTTTATTCAGTGTGGAGGTCCTTCATTTGAAAAAAGGATGTGCCAGAGCCTGTCTGTGCACAAGCTACTATCTCAGGTATTCAGTACAGAGCTCATCAGCCAGGAGAAGCAGCAGATGCTCAGATTGTGTGACAGTGAGTTGTAGCACAGGAGAGTTGACAGTTAAATAATTGTCTGTCTCTTTTATTTCTGGACTTTAAACAGTGCAAGACCATTTCCCCAAGTCTATAAGACACATTTTGTCCTGAACCTCTATTATTGGTGGATTATTTCTGTATTCCTGGGAGAGACTCTTAGGTTGAAATTCTCCAGGGTGTATTTGTGGCACATTTGCCTGTTCACAGAGGTCAGGGAATTGACCTGGAGACCTTGCCAGCCTGAGAGTCTGCAGGGACTGTACAGGGGAATCATAAAGATCTCTGTGTAGCCCTGCATTTGTCAGATGTGAGACTCACAAACTCATTCCAAGGTCACATGGAGGAAATGTGTCTGTTTCATAGGATTTTGGTGAGTTGCTTGCTTTTGTAATAACGTTAGTGCTGAAGGCTCAGACAGGGTTTAAATGAGCATCAACCAGAGCAGGAATTCCCCAGTATGGAGAACTGAACAGCTTAGTATATCCAGAAACACTGAAAAATTTAGCTAGTAAAACTGGAACTAAAGATTTATTATAAATATTTTGACACACCTTTGTTTTGCAGGTTTTTTAATTTAGTCCTTCTCTCTGTCTGTCTTTTCCTTTCTTTGCTTTATGTGTACCAGAGATCACACAACAAAAATGGGTAACAAATATTTTTTTTCTCAGTTGCTAGATTCTGCTTTCACATTCTGCTGTAAGAAGATCACTCCAGAGTAACT